>KN883845.1:143134-172204 GCA_000934455.1 Apostichopus parvimensis
GGCCCTGTTTTGAGGCCTGGGAAGTGCTATTTCCGGTGATCTAGGGGGTATTTTATCAGAAAAATGTAAGCTACGTGCCAACCTGTGGTAGCGCTTCACTTAGATTGTGTCAGGTAGTGCCCAGGGCGTACAAAACAATTCATACAGCTATGTCCTGTACATGACATACGCGTGGTAAATCTGCCCTAGTGCACGCGTGCACACGAGTAGTCGAACGATGGGGGGAGGGCGCGTTCGTGCTTCTCGCACCGGGGCCCGTACCCTTCTAGTTACGCCACTGACATTCAGTTTTGTCCCGATTTGAGTCCTGATGATAATGATCTTTCATTACAGATGGCGGGTACTGTAGAATTGCCTTTGCAGTGTGTGCTGCATCTTAGTGGGGATACAGAATTTGACGGTAATCCAGTAGTTCAATTTACTAAACAGACATGGGGAACAGCTGGGGACATAGCTCAAGCCAGAAAACAATACCAGAAGCGATCAAAGTACCTTGATATATGTGAATCCATTAACTTTGAAGCAGAACCTCCACCTCATTATGGCTTCCACAGTGGCTGTTATGGAAAATTTACGGCTTATCAGATGAAGTCAAAGAAGGAGAAACTATGTTCTAATGAGGATATTAGGGAAAGAAGATCTATGGTAGGGAAGCCATCAGTGGTAGCTACCTCAACTACTGGAGTGCTGGAGAAGAAGTGTATTTTCTGCGAGTGCCCGGGCCGCAAGCATTTCACCAGTGGTTTTGAAAGTATTTCTACATGTCAGACTCCAGAAGCACAGAACAGTATTATACTTGCAGGAAGGCAACAGAAAGACACAGACTTCCTTGGTGAATATGAACACATTGACTTTGTTGCTAAGGAAGTCAAGTACCATAACACATGCAGAAGAAGGTATACGAATAAAGGTGCTCAGGCGCACGTAAATGAAAACGATGCGACGTACACAAAGAGACGAGAATCTGCTTTCTTAAGATTATTAGCATACATAGACTCTGAAATCTTTCAGAAAGAAGCACCTATCAAATTGTTTGATGTCGATAATACCTTCATTGAATTCCTCACAGGAAAAGGGTTCGAGAAGCCCACCTCTGAACCATACAATCTGCTGTCCAAAATTAAAGCTCATTATGGCAGCAAGCTACAGGTTGATCAAGAAAGTAAGAAGGAAGGTACCAATCTCTCTATGACAAAAGATGCTATGAACAACGAAATTAGGAATGTCGCTTTGTTTCTCCGAGAGAAAATCATGAAGCTTCGAGAGAATAAACTACCGAACCCCTATTACAATAGAAGCAATCCGTGATGGTCAGTTTCCAAATATACCTGCTGAACTATTACAATTCTACAGGATTATGTACACTGGTTCAAAAGAAGAAACCAGTCAGAGAGTAGAACGGTATATTGAATCATCAGCTGAAGATGATATCTACAAAGCAACTTGAGGAACAGTTAAGCCATCTAAGCACATGCTGCTGGACATGGGTTTAAAGAGTACTACTGGTTCCAAGAAGGTTGTGGAAACCATCAATCACTTCGGCCACTGTATAGGATATCACACTGCAGAAGAGCATGAGACTGACATTGCTACTACAATTATGAATCAATGTACCATGACACACAAGGCATCTGTATCCAAAATGAAGTTCCAATTTCATCAGCAGTAGGAACAATGTCAATATCCCTAATAAGCTCGGCATCAACAACAGCATCTGCCTCATCGTCAAGTCATTACATGCCAGTAACAACAGCAATAAACGCACCTACTTGTGTGTCTGTGAACAAGAGAAACAAGAGAAGTCTTGAAATATCCAATATAGAACTCGAACCAGTGAGAAAGAAACCTAAGATATCCAACTTTTCATTTGATGTAAAAACAATGGACACGCCTGTAAACTATAAAGCCTGTGTTGCTAGAGATGTTGCATGGACAATATCTAGCAAAACAAACACACAGACACCAGTGTGGTCTGGCTGGAACTCTACAATAACCAAAGATGACTTACCAGCTCAGAAGATAGGCTATTTGGCCAACATCGGCGCCCCTCCTACACAGCATGATGTAGTTAATGAAACAATGAAGAGAAATGTGACCCTTGCTAAAGAGTGTAAGGAAGATCGGATTGCAACAACCTATGACCTGGCTATAGCCAAACCAGCTTCCCAGTTGCAGGACACCGTGAAACCAAAGTATGACAATATCTTTGTTTGCTTCGGGGCATTTCATATTAAGTTCCGCTATTTGTCAGCACTTGGGTACCTCCTAGATGGGTCAGGTGCTGCCCACATTTTAATGGAAAGTGGAGTACTTGGCAAGGGTTCTATCAATGCCTTTCTGTCAGTAAAACACTATAATCAGGCAAGAAGAATGCATGTTCTTCTAGCAACTGCTATGCGAATCAAGCATATTGATCTGTTCTTGCAACTAGGTGAGGCAAATGATAGCTATGGGTATCTGGTTGAAACACTGAAGAATGTTCAAGCATCACCATCCCCTGAAAGCATGAAAGATGTGGAGCAGGCAGATGAGTACCAGGCATTCATGGTAGCGTATGAACGTTTCTGCAATGATACCAGAGCAGGCAAACATGGTGTTAATGTACAATTGTGGAGGAACTACATTGACATGGTTGACATCTACCTCCTGTTCAGTAGAGCTGTACGGACAAATGATGTGGATCGTTTCACCTTCATGCTCGGGGAAACGATTGACATCTTCTTTGCTGCAAATCGCCACAATTATGCACGATATATGTGTCTGTATTATCTAAGGCTGTTGAATATGGATACCACCCATTCTGGAATAAGACAACAACTTGAACGAGGTGGGTTATCTGTGAGGTTGGCATCTAGTTCCTTTGCCAGACAACCAGTTGATCAAGCACTGGAGAGTACGATCAATGCAGATGCAGCATCACGACAAACTGGGATCATTTCTTTCCATCAGTCAAGGAGCAACCAGGCGGTGGACAGTTACTAGATCAGCTAGAAGCAACATAGTGAGGCATCTATTTGAAAAGGCTGCAATAAGGAAAGATACTAATCCACACCACGAATTACGGAAGTCTAAAGTAAGTAAATTCAACAGAGACTTAGAAAGTATTTCAGAGATGACTGAGACCACCATGAATCCTTTTTCTGAGTCCCTGATGGAAGATACCAATCTGTACTGTCTAGCAGATGGCAAGAAAATGCCTGATGAAGTGAAAGAGGATGTGCTAAACCTCTTTCATTTAGGGAATACATGGAAAAGTGAGTTTCTACATGGATGCTTTGAGGATCCGGCAAGGTTTGAAAGACCACTTCCAAAAAAAAAAGTCAGAAACTTTGCCAGTGCTGCTATCAAGAGCAAAGTAAGAGGTAAACAAGAAAAGGTTGTTCAGCTACAGACAACACGAGACTTGCTTGGCAGATTAGTCTATCTTGCCTGTACTAGGAAGATTGAGCTTGAAAAGGTTCTTCCTTTTCCACTTACGCCTGTTCCCCTCTCTGGCCAGTATTTATGGCAAGATGAAGAAAACACCAAAGTCCAAACTCTCCAGGCACCTAGAAGCATTGATAACCCACACAGAGCCGGCAGCAGTTGATATAGTTCTTTACGACGCCATGTTTATCATCCAGTCACTGCCCTCTGACTTGCCTCTCCGCTTCGGCAACATATCAGAGTTGGTCCTGAGAATCATATGCAGTACACGAGCACGTGAAATTCACTTTGTCTGTGATAGTTATGTGAAGAGCATAAAAAATGTTGAACAACAAAGAAGAGGTGCAAATGATGGATCATTTCACATCACCGGTGCAGACCAAACACGTCCTAGGGATTTTAGGCATGCCTTGAAATCAGCAAGTTTGAAAACTGCACTTGTCAAGTTCTTGCTTGAAGAATGGAAAGATGACAAGTATGGACCTATCCTACAGCAAAAGAAAGTCTTTGTTGCACATGAGGAACAGTGTCTTCAATATACAGCAAGCTTATCAGGAACTGTAGAGCATAACGAAGCACCTGGGTTTGTATCCTCACACGTGGAAGCTGATACCTGGCTGGCGTATCATCTCAGCATACTGTCTACAGCAGTTCCCGGACAGAATGTTGTAGTCCGTGCAACAGATGGTGATATCTTGATCATCCTCCTGTATCATACCAGACAGCTTATAGCCAATGTGTGGATGGACGTGGGACATTCGAGTGATAACACTAGAGGATATATCAATATCACTTCACTAGCAAGCCATCTTGGTCCAATTCTTTGCAAGGCATTGCCTGGTTATCATGCTCTGACAGGATGTGACTACACATCATCCTTCTTCAGAAAAGGAAAAGTGAACCCACTGAAGAAAGCCGAAAAGAGTGCTCTTCATCTCGAAGGACTTTGCAATATCGGAGAGAGCACCACATTCGTTGATAGTGACAGCCTTGTAGAAAAATTTGTGTGTTCACTCTATGGTCATGGAGCGTTAAAATCTGTGAATGAGACTAGGTTGAAAATCTTCCTGCAGAAATACAAACCGACCGACCAAGACAATCCATTGGAAAGAATTAAGGGCATGGATGCCGGCATGCTTCCACCATGTCAAAATGTCCTAATGCAAAAGACAGCACGTTGCAACTATGTGGCATATCTCTGGAAGCATGCTCATCTAAGAGATCCGCTGGAGAACATTCAACCCACAGATCATGGCTGGAAAGAGGTTAATGGACTTTACCTGCCACTTTGGTTTACCAGCAGTCAAATGCCAACTGTGCTTTCTGAGACCATGGAATCAGAAGATGTCTCAAATGGAGAAGAAGATGACTCTGATGACGATAGTATTTATAGTGATTCAGAGGATGAAAATGACAGTGATGATAGTGAAGACGACGGAGAAAACTGATTCAATGATGACAAAAAACAAAACTGAACTAACTAAAGGTTACTTCTTAATGGTGAATGGTAAAACAAGTATAATTTAATCATAGTGTGGTTATAATGGTCATCTTTCGCCATAAAGTGGCCAAAAGTCACGCGTGTGGTAAATATTAGGGCATTTTCCTTTAATCAGCACCCTCTTTACATAAGACAAGCATGTCAAAACATCCACACCAGAAATTCATAATATTTTACCAAAAATGGTCGAAAAACGTCATTTTTGGCGAAAAATTTGTAAAAATTGGCAAAATGTCATGAGTGGCGTCAATAACAGTGCTTTTTTTGGACTCGGCACCCTTTTTTACATAAGATAAGCATGTGAAAACATCCACACCAGAAATTCTGAATATTTTACGAAATATCGTCAAAAAACGTCATTTTTGGCCCAAAATTTGCTAAATGTCATGAGTGGCGTCAATAACAGTGCTTTTTTGGGGAATCAGCACCATTTTTTACATAAGATAGACTTGTCAAACCTTCCTCTCCCAAAATTCTGATTAAAGCCACCTATCTCCTGGAATAATAAGTTAAGTTACGAATTAGTACAAGTTAGCAGCAACTTTGGTACATCATATATCAATCCTAACCTTACATCACACATAGTTTACAACATATGGCATATGGTGTAGTGCATGTTCTAGAAATATGTTGTTGTTACCTGTACCAGTGTGCAGTGTCACTACTTGGTACATAATTTATACAGTGCCAAGTAGACGAATGTATTATCTTCCCTCGGTGTGTAATGTAACATATGTAGATTAAATTGACATTAGTTGCCCACCTAACCCTAATGGAAAAATGTTTTACTCTTGGTACCAGTTCATAATGTCCTAATCAAATTTTTGTACATCACAAACTTAATTTTTAATCATAATATACCATAGAATCCACATGTCATATGTGATACATCATCCTTCTTAAATGGGCATTAAACATATAATCTCCATTGTCCCAAGGGCCACTGCATGTTTCATTTTAAGACATGGATTGTCTTAAGTTGCTGCTGTAGCATAGGTTATAGCATGGAGACCCCAGTTGGTATGTACTTTGCTTGTAGCTAATGTGTCAAGGTATAAAGTAGTAGAATATAGCTTCCCTTAATATTCAAATGGAATGTGGTATACCTCTCCATCTTAATGGTGAATGTAGATCAACCCAATGATTGCATCAACAAGTAGTATGTGATACGTCATTCCATCTTGAATGTACAAAGTACATTGTTTCTCCATTTGGTGTGTGTGAGTATAGAAATGAGTACTTTCTACGCACTGATGCACAGAGTCCCCAGTTGGTATGTACTCTGATTGTAGCTAATGTGTAAATGTATTAAGTAGTAGAACATAGCATTCACAAACATTTGGTATGTGACTCATCCATCCTTTCATGAATGTGCATTACATAGTTGTTCTAGTCTATGGTTTGTATTTAGTGTAGCTGTTACAGTGTTGACCTAATAATGTCACTGGCTTTTAAAAATTGTCTTCCATTTTCCACAGCACTCGGCATAAATATAAAGGTGTATACATGGTGTTTAATGTTGTCTTATTTCTTGTGATATTTCATATTAATCATTATGTTATTTGAAATTGTTTTAACGAACAGATTGGGAACCAAAAGCCTCTGCAGTAATTCAGCAAAAACCAGAAGTAAACGACTATGACCAACCTACAGATGTGTTTGGAGAAACTCATACAGGATGTGAGCAATATCAGGAAGTGGCAGACCATGATAAAAAAAAAACAGGCACAGAAGCAAAAGCCCCTGCAGTACTAAGTCAAGAATTGTAAGCAGCAGAACCAACCACCAGATGTGGAAAGAGAGGCTCATGTAGGATCTACAATGGAACCGAAAGTAGCACGAGAGGTCCAGCCAACAGATATTGAACTTGAGCAAGAAGTGGAAGTAGCAGACCTAGTGAGAGGATACAAAGTTCTTGAAACAAGTAAGAACCAAATCATCAACAATGATCAACATATCATGTTATATGTGCAGATGCAAGTGATTCTTTATTATATTTATGTGCATATCATGCTTTATGGAAAGCAACTAGTCATAATCTTCATATGAAATACATGTCTGTTTGATCAAAGTAATAACTTCCAAGATGGATAGCTCACAGCCTAACACCAAGTGTTCTCTTAAATAAAGTTTGTTATGTTTTGGGAAAGTGTTAACACAAAATTCAAGCAAATATATGTGCTTCTGGCTATTGCAGGTGTTCCATAGTTGATTATTACTTCATAATGAAATGTGCCAATCACTGATCTTTTCATAAATCAAAGATGTCAGTTTGCTGAGGGCATGTTTTATTGAAGAAGGCGAAGATGATGGTCAAAGCGATCAGGACTCATCAAGTTCTTCAGATGAAGGAAGTGAATATTTACCATCTGAAGAGGAAGAATTGGTACCACCATCAGATAAATGAAATGATTAATTCGTAAGATATCCGAACCTTAACCTACTCCTTGGATCTGATGTGGATACTACAGAGTCACAGGAGACTGCAAAGTTCAACGAGGAAGATAGTTCTGGCCCACCTATACTTCATGTTAAGGCAACGAGCAACTCAGATGTTAACTACTTGTGAAGTATAAACCTGTGGGAAGTGTAGATCCAGCAGAGTTGGTTTGTTTCTCTAGAAGCACACCTGTCCATTACAAAATAAGCATAGTGATGCTGGAAAGAAGAAAAGAGGAGACAGAGTCAGAAATGGTACCATGCTGTTACCAAGCCCATCAAATTTGCATTCAGAAGTTGCAGAACTTTTGTCTACTCTAAAAAATCACAATGTGTCAAGAGTGAATACGAGTGATGAGCTCATTCTTCAGTTTGCCAAGTGGGAGAATCTAAAACTAGGCCATGATTCTGAAGAACAAAACTACACGCGCAAAAAGCTACGAGATGTTGCGAGACTCTTAATTGAAGCCCGTTTTGTAAGTAAAGATGAAAACCAAACCCTAACTGAACTGATTCATCCTGCAAAATATGACATCGTTGTGAGTGCTGCGCGAAATTTAGCAGGATTTGATAGCAGCACACATACATACAAAGTACCCAGTCTTGCATTAAAACTTGGCCATTCCCTGAAGAAGTGTGCTCTTATCGTAAAAGCTGAAGGATTGAAATCTGGAGATGAAAATGGTGTTAATAAATCCACACAGTTTCATGAATTATGCGATGTGAAATGGACAGAGGATATATCTGTCCATGCCCATCGTACACAGAGAATAAAAGAAACAAAGCAAATGCATTGCCTCTAGCAGAAGATGTGGTTTGTCTCACATCCTACATGAAAGAAACATGAAAAGTACAAAGGAAGCTTGTGAAGGAAGGAACATGTGACAGTTTCACAGCTTGAAAATATCGGAATGAACTTACTCTGACACAAGTGATGCTCTTCAACAGGAGAAGACAAGGTGAGATCTCAAAAATGAGTGTTGGTGACTTCAATAGTAGATGCATTCCTGAATCTATTGACTATATTTTTGATTCTCTTAGCTACTTTGAGAAAGAGTTGTGCAGGACATTCAAAAGAGTAGAAATTGTTGGGAAAAAAGGAAGAACAGTTCCTGTTCTGCTAACTAAAGAAATGGAGGAATCAATGTCGTTGCTACTTAGTAGCAGAGAGAACGTTGGTGTAAGTGCTGAAAATCATTTTATGTTTCCATCAATTTCAGCTGGTCACATTGGAGGTTGTGACTATTAGAATGTATTCTGTTTTGTGTGGGCCAACTAGTCAACTTTGCTGCGATCTACATCTTTAAGGAAGCAGATTGCCACGGTTAGTCAAGTGCTGAACCTCAAAGACAATGAGCTTCACATACTTGCCAATTTTATCGGTCATGATGTACGAGTACATCGGGAGTTTTATAGACTACCTGATTGCACGCTGCAGGTTGCGAAATTTCAAAATTACTCGTTATCGCTGGAAAATGGTAGAAGCTGAAACCACGCAGACAAATCACTTGATGAGATAGACACAGAAAAAGATGAAGGTAAGGAATACCACATTTGACATTTCTTGGGAAAATGTGCACGTGCACATTCGTCTCCATGATGCAAGCCCCAATTGTTTGTACAACATGTTGGATGTTGTTCTTATTAATGATTCCTAGTTGTACAAACAATCCCAGATATAAATGTTGTGTAAACCCTGAAGCTCTAAATATGTCAAGCACTATCAAGTATAATGACAGCAAACCACTCCTGACTGCATTGCTTAACAAGAACCGAAAGGCACCATGGTTCCTTCCCTTTAAGATGATGTTGTACAAAAGGCGTAGTGAGGGAAGGCATGTGCCTCTTAAACATGGTTAACACAATTGTGGCTGACCTAAAGAGCGCACCCTACCAGTGCATCATGCCGAAAAATATGGTTTTTGTCTGATTAATTTGTGATAAGGTATTGCATCTTCTTCCAAAAACAGTGTTGTGACCTTCATTAACCTTTACCAAGTTCCAAATAAAGTTGGCGTAACTTATGAATTCTTCGCCCCAACCAACGCATCATGTCTGAAAATCTGGCTTTTTAACAAATTGATCTGTGAAGAGATATTGCATATCTTTTGGGTCGAAAAACAGTTTTCTGAACTCATCACCTTTAACATCTACCGAATAATTTTGGCCTAAGAGCCACAGACCAACGAACATGATATATTAAAAGTCACAGGTACCTGTTTAAACATGTGGTAGCTGGTATGAGCTAAAAAAAAATGAGGTCGTAAAGAAATTAACAAGTGGTTGAATTTCGTCCTTGTATGACCTCAAACTTTACTATAGGTCTAACAATGTTTAGTCATTCGAGCTCAATTCCTGATGACCTCTAAAGGATCTTCAATATATTGAGCCGAAATGTTTACCATGTGGACCAAGTTCGATGTGATTCCAAAAATGTGTAGTACTTTGACGTCAATTTAACCCTTCATGACTTGAAATGACCTTCAAAATATTTGGAACCAAATGTTTACAGTATGTACAAACTTTCAATCCAACAATCTTTAGTACGTTGGCCCCTGGCCTATATGATCCAGAGCTGACTGTAGGCCCCAAAACGTAAACCAGGCAAAGGAATCATTGCTATGGCTACTATTGAGACAAAACCCACATCCCTGTACAAAGCAATCTGTACGAAATACATTATTTTGAGTGAAATAGCTCATATGCAACATACATGACATTGGATTTGAAATGATTAAAACTGCAAACACAGTATTATTAACATGGCAAAACTTAAAGATTGTACAATACAATCTATATGAGAAGAATCAGTTACACCCCAAATTCCTGAACACCCCAAAGGTACCACTACCACAGTTTAGCTGTGGCAAACCGTCGACATCATACCGTGTAATCTGTAGGAGAAGCGGTGTTTGGAGTATTGCACTAAATGGACCCTAACAACACAGGGTATTGTTCAGTTTTAATATCATGAATTGCCTGTTCAATGATATCTCCACTGTGGTTATATTCTGCTTCCTTGTCTTTAATCTTGGATTCTACCTGAAGGTATCGTTCTTGGTACGTATCACATGACTCTATGATATTATTCTCAGATCTCCAAGGAAAAAACAACATAAGTTGCTCTCTGTAGTACTTTTCTGCATCATTTTCCTTGTTAAACCCAACATATCTGATGATCTTGGCTTTGTTTCTTTTTCTAAACTTTAATGCACTAACTGTGAAGCATTTTACCTCACCAGTATCCTGCATATCATTGTCATAAGCATTATTATGTGATTCATAGTCATGGTTAGTGCTGTCTTTGTTAAATTTCATAGAATGGTCATCAGCATGTTTATCTAATTCATAACCATTGTTAGTACTCTCATGGTTCTTGTTGTCACTAGTGATATCGAACCAAGCTGCAAAGTCTGCAAGGCAATAATATTGTAGTGCTTTAGGTCGGGCAGCATACTTCCCGATGAGTGATACATTCAATATCTGTACAGTTCTCTGGCAATTGTTGAATATATTCCAATGGTTTGATCAGTATTGTTAGATCTTCGGATGGTGAGGTATTTATAGACACAAAGTGCCTGGAGGCTTTTCTGAGTGAACTTGTTATACCAAATACACTGCTTCTTGAGCACTCATTTCAACATGAATTAGGAATTTGTTTCCAATGTGTCGTACTTGCTGTTTGATGTCCATATTCCTTTCTCTTGCTTCTGTTGTTGCACGCTGCATAAGATTACTCATACCTCTTTGTCCTTTGCTAATGTAAGATACAATATACATGGCACATGCATATGGGTCCAGCACATATTGAATATCCATATTAGCTCTCCAACTTTCTAGCAACACTTTATTGTAACCATTAATCCTGACTTCAGATTGAAATCTTTTAAGAAAGATTTTGTCTAATGTTATGGATGAACGTATAGCAAGAATGTAGTCTCTTTCTGTGCTTCCCAACTTGGTCAACATATATTCAAATGTGTCAGTAGTAATGTCTTCAGCAAGTTTAAAGTCATCGAAGTAAGCCTTTATGCACTTGTACAGTTCTGTAGTATTAACATTGCCTTCAACTTCCAATGCTGTTAAAATCATGGTTCTAGGCATTGGTGGGATAGGAAAGCGGCAAACACCTTGTCTCTTTTTCCTGCATGTCTTTGCATGGCTGTCAGATTGCAAGTTAACAGTTTGGTTCACTGTGTCAGGTATGTTACATGTCACATATTGATCAATAAAAGATGCTACTTCTGTAGGGGCTGCATTTACATATAAAGGTGCATCTTTGACCCAAACTAGCATGTGAATGTGTGGAGAACCTCTCTGTTGGAACTCAAGTCTGTAGAAATGATCAATGATCCCACCAATTGTGGATGATATGAACTATACAGGAAATTACTCAAGAACCTACGAAACATGTCATCAAAGTGACGTGCACATGTGACAGGGTCAGATTTCTCATTCCAATTCATGTTTTAGAGTTCTTCATCTGTGAAATGTTTGTTTTTGACTGTTCTTCCAAGGATTTTTAGTAGGTGAAGCCACCTTGTTTCAGCAGCAGAGAATGACAGAAACCATGTTGGGATTCCAAGTTGTCGAATCATTGCAAACAGTTCTTTCTTGGACTTTTCCCAATAGGGAGGGGATCCTCGTAATGGTCGGAATACTCTAAATCCTTCATCTAGGGTCAATAATTGGTTGATACTTTCATTTGTTTTGAAACGTTGAGCAGTTAAATTTCTTCCCTTGTGTTTTTTTCTTTCGCATACAAAGTGTTATTTTCCGCTGTATTTCGCTGATTTGTAACTTTTTGATTTGTACAATATGTCAGGGATAGATTTGGCAAATCTTCTATCTTTGTGACGCAATTCGCACTGACATATTGTGCTGTAATGTACTTTAACTTTTTGTCACTTCTTGGCTGTCCACATAATAACGTTGGAAAAGCAAGTATTTCAGAAAGAATGTCTTGAAACAAGCCCATAGGTCTATTTCCCTCATCTGCTGCTACGTTGGCTTTGTTCATTGAAATTCTGGTGTTAGCATAGTATCTGAATCTGGATTGTCTTCATTATTGGTTTCAATCGAAGGAGTTGCACCTACTGCTAAGTCAGCATTCTCATTTTTGTCAGATTGTTTTTCGGGAGGTTCTATGAATTCGTGCCAATCATCATCCATCTGCTGTATCGTTTCATAGTATAGGTCTTTGTGTTATTTAGTGAACATTTCATATAGAATCTGGAAACTTGTGATTTTTTACTTTCTATAATCACACTGAACAGAAAACAACCTGTTTCCAATTTTTTTAATTTCTGTCCAGTGGCAAAATTAAAGATGGCCGCCAGTATACCGAAAAAGCAATAAATCGTTATATTTGAACCAACGTATTCAATATATGCACAATGTTAAGCTTATTGTGGACATGCTTTTCATTACAATATTTGTGTATCTTCATATGGTTGCATGACATAGACTGTCTTCAGTGTTTTCATTGATATACAAATTTCGGAAAAATACGATTTTTATATCTGTACCATAATTATTTACGTACATGCATGTATAATGATTACAATATATTCTTTTCTTCCAAGTATGTTACTTCTTTAAGTTTTCAATGTTTTCATTAATGTCGTACAATAACTCCAAGATGGTGGCCACCATATACATAAAAATAAAGCCATTTATCAACATACTTGTGTTATGGAAATTTACCTAGGCATGTTATGTATCTAACAAACATAGGGGAAACAATATATGGTGTTGATACACATATCAAATTGTATGCTTAATAATACATGTATCCGAATGCTAGTTATCTGCCACGTTATTAGTCGTCGCTGTCATTATCACTCTCTGTCTCTCAATTGTAACATTAGTGCATGATCCTTCAGCACCTTCACACTTGCAAAGCTCTGTGCATGACAGATCATTGGTCTTGCAAGAACACCGTCCACTGCATTTGCTGGGAATACATGAAAACTTCACGAGGCCGACGACAGCCTCTGGTACCGGTGGAACTTTCGACGTCACAGGAACACAACGTCCCTCATCTAGTTGTTTCCATCCCAACAATACTGGATCCAGAAGACTAGGAACAGCTACTGTGTCCTGCACCCAAATCAGTTATGGATCCTTGAGTTGGAGATAGTTTCTCTACACCCTGGTTGCCTTTCAGTTGCTTGAAGTTATGCCAGCGGAGTGCTTTAGCTGATTCATAACCAGGTTTGAAGAGCTGACACACGAACTTTTCACAACCAGCCAACACTTCCGGAGATGGATACACACCAAGCTCAGTTAGTGCATGGATTACGTCATCACTAGCCTTCATGAAGGATTTCAAGCAAGTAGGCTTTCCCTGGATGTGGCCAGTGGTATCACATCCAGTGAGCGCGTGGAATCCTGGCAAAGCTGCTGCACGTTCTGCGCCAATGGCCATGTAGATAGGTTTGAGTTTAATATTCCGTCGTCTATCACCAGAGCCCATGATGAGGAGACTCTCTGTGTTGAGGTCTGGCACCCTGCGCAGAGCGAGCACCAACACATCTGTGTCAGAGGAGTATATGTGTGGTGTATTACCCAAACTACTCACTGCTACTGCGTACATGACCAGTAACGTGTCGGCTTCCTCCTGTGTACTTGTGATGTTCACCATGTTGGATTGGGAAGACATAACACCTTTGTGTGTGTGGGTAGTGCTCGGCAGTTTGCACAGCTGGACAGCTTTTTGTGCAAGGTATAGCACGAGGTTGGCTTTCGTTTCCTTGGTTCCTAAGAATACCTTAAAGTCTTTGATAGGTGTGAAATCTTCAATTTTGTATCCCTTGTCTTGTGCTCTTCCTGCTGTTCGCGTGGAGTTTGTAGCAGTGTAGTTATCGAATAATAAGTATATGTCACTGTAGCGACTTGTTGTCAACACTTGGAATGAGCACAAGAGCAATGCCATCTGTTACGATGCCGGTCAAGACATTTGCTGATTGACGTGGGATGATCGGCTCTTCTATGGATTCTTCAGAAGTATCTGTCCCCTTAACCACTCCTTCCAGTTCATGGATGAGGGCAGACTTGCTTGTAGTAGGTAGCAAAGAACCATCGGGCCTCATGAGGCTTGCATTGTAATGGGCAAATTCAAGGGTTCTCACAATGTCCTGCAGGTCCAGTTCTCTTGATGATTTTCCAACGAGCAGCAAGCGAACGAACAGGGAGATAGTTGCTTTCAAGCTGACTACTTCGGAGGATGCCTTTAAACTTTTACTTTTGCATCCATCTTTCCAAGTCAGATACTTGAGTTCGACATTTTGTCCCACGTGTTCTTGTTTCCATGACCTTTTCATTAACATATGTTGCAAGTGCCTTGTGTCCGCGTACCTCCATGTCCAAAACAGCACGCTGCACTGCCGTTGGCATTATCCGCTTGGTGACGAAGTTGACCAATTTCATTTCAGATCCATCATCATGTTCTGGTGCATTGAAGGGGTTTGCACTGCCTATGGTGCTTCTTTGGGATATAATCTGATATGTTTAGCATACGCTCGGTTTCTCCAGCCAGCCTTGCCAGTTCTGGGGAGCTAAGGCAATATTTGAGCAGACCCTGGGGATCGGTGGTTAAGCCAGAAATGGCACCTTCACCTTTGTGGATCTTGTTAACATTTTCCTGTGCGTGTTCAGGTCCAATGGATGTGAATGCAACAGGGTTCGTACTGACGACAAAGTCACCACTCTTGAGCTCTTGCCATATCGACGGATGGCTGCTTTCCATGTGATACATGTGTGCGATGTAGTCGGGAAATTTATGTGGATAGTCATGCCTGTTATATGCGAAAAAGTAGATGCGCATTTTTTCCAATGAGGCAAGGTACAAGAGCTAGTTATGGTCGCGGGTGCCTCGCATGAAGTAGGTGGAGTAGGTGGAGTAGGTTGTTGACCTGTCTCATATGCATACGAGCCCACTTGTACATCGGGTACTTCTCGTTCTCATGGTCGAATGCTTCTAGCATTTCCACCAGCTTCAGATCGGATGCCAAGTTCAGCAATTCACGATGAGCTTGAGCTATATCTAGACCATTTTGACATGCTGTTTTTCCATTTTCTATTGCAGACGTCAGTTTGTTGACAAGCGCAGAATGCCTCGATCCACAAATCAAATAGAACTTGCATGGTGATCTGGTGAGCATCCAAGGCTCTGTTGTGGTGCTTTCCATTCAGTATCTGTACTGCAGTTACGCTACTGTACAGGCCGGCTTCAATCCATGCTTCATCTGGACCGCTGCTCTCAAGAGTTGCTCCAAGACACCGTAAGGCACAGAGAACTGCATGGAAAGGACCGGGACTTGGGATAATGTTGGCTTGGAACTGTAGATCCAGGAAGCTCAGTTTTCCAACACTTTTATACAAGTCCATATCTAGCCACACAAGTATTGGCTCATTGTCCTGATTATCTCGGGCCAACAGTTTTTGGAGATTAGAGAGCTGAGTCAGGGCTGTGGTAAGGGTCGTCCACTCATGGGCTGGTGCATTTACGAGGGGCAGTGAACGCACTTTGTCCAGTTTGATAGCTTGAGTGTTGGATGCTGACGTACGCAGTAGTGAATTATATGCTGTCCAGACAGGGACAAGTTGGTGTCGCACATGAATCACTTCACCATCTCGAGAGCTGTCGTATGGTTCAGCTAGCTCAATAACTGGATTGGCAATATTGCGATGGTAATGGCATACCAACAGCCATGATAGGTCATCAAATGCAGGTCCTCTGAGCTGTTCCTCGTTCATCCCCAGTTTGAAGTTCGGATTAGAAGGTCTCGTGGGAGGTTTAGGAGTACCTGTTATGTTGCTCGGAATCAGTGCGGCGACAGTAATGGGGACATCCTTCAACGATCTTCCCGATTTGTTGTGTGTAGGGGTTGCATACTCTTGCTGATGCATGGAAAGAATTCCTGCCATCAGAGGTATCAACCTTGGCATCAACATTGTCAATTGAGAATCGCAATCTTCGTTTGTTGTGAAGCCCTGGTGGTAAATAGTTTCCATTGTTCTTCTCCATGTTCAACTGTACCCCTTCCGAAATTTGAGCGACACACTGCTTCACGCGTCGGTATGGAACTCTCAAACCGGCTTGTGAAAGTAGATTCGCCATTTGTGCTCACAATACAGTGATATGCCGAGTGCGATAGCAGTTTCAATTGTCGATCGAAACGCAGCCACTGGTGATTTTGGGTCATGCAGGAGTTGGCGATTAGATTTGTGGGCTTGAACTATTTGCTGAGAGACGATTCACGCAGATCTATTCTACTCTTGTGCATGAGCTTCAGTTTTAACTGTAGTTGTACCTTTGATGATCCGAAGCACCATGCTGTGGAGCTCCTGTGGCACTACGCAATGGTCACTATTTTCGAGTGTTCCGGTGTGAAAACCCACAGGTCTTTCTTTGTTTCCTGGACTCAGCTTCCTTCAAATAACTTGTACATGTCGTATGTGTTTTTCTTGACAGCTTCATCAACTACAGAATTTTGTGCAGGTTTGGAATGTATCAGCGTAGCCACCTCCGCTGGGACTTGGCATTAGAAAACTTCCAGACATTCTGGATGTTGTATTGTTCCATCTTCGATAAGTATAGCTTTTCTGCTTCATCCCTCGTTGATGCGATCTTGTATTTCGGAAAAGAATTCAATTTCAGCATTTCCCCGGTTTAGAAACTGCTACTGTTCGGTGATACACTTCTTGTGGTAGACAATATCACGTGAAAGCGCATCATTGGCATAGTTAACCTTCCATTCTTGGTTGTTGGAGTGGTGTACTATGTTATTTATCTGCTTTCCACTATTTGCTGATTGACATTCGTGCAAGGGAACTTATATTTTACCTTGACAAAAGAAACATTCTGTGATCGGGTGTACTTTGTTGACACTGGCTCTTCGTCTGTAGCACGAAGTGTTGATGCAGCAGTTGGTCTCCCCACGGTTCGGCTACTAAGGAGAGTAACATCGGATGTTGCACACGCTCGGTTGTAGCGCTTTTCATGACGCATTATATGTTCTTTATTTGTGCTCATAGCATAGCACTTTCTGTGCCACACAACATGTTTGTCACACAAATCTTGTGCTGTCAATTGTCCATTTTTTTCGGTTAGGTGCAATAAAGTCAGTGTTTCCAAACTGCGCTCTCAAACGAACCGCTGTTAGAAATTTGTCATACGTTGATTGCTTTTGGGACTGTGGGGGTTCCTTTAATTGTTCTTCTTTTTGATGTACAGCTTAAAATTTAGTTCGGTACGTGCCCTTTTTCTTCAGAGGTTCCGCTTCGGAGGCCATTATTTACCTGCAAGTAGAATAGACAATACATGTTTAGAAATTGACACTTCATAAGCTGGTGAAATCTAATTTCATGGCAGATTGCACCCATTTCTGTCGTTACATTATTATGGCTCATGCCATGCAGTCTTCCATAGAAAGAACAGGGCAGATTTATTTTGCTGAAAAGCAAATATACATTATCATTATTATAACCCAAATATTTGTGTACCATTGATTGGATGTTTATGGGTGTTGTTATGAAATTAGACTGTGTAACTGTTTAGATGAGGTATGAGCCGGACACGTTCATGCAATGAGGAGAAGGCGTCTGAATTACTGTTTGTACCGTGGCCAGGAAGGGACATTTCGAGATTTCGATGTTTCGACTTTTTGGTTTCGAGATTCCGATGTTTCGACTTTTTCGTTTCGATGTTTCGACTTTTTCGTTTAGAGATTTATCGCGCATATTATAGCCTCTATGCCTAACTGTTAAGCCCGACGTATATTAAACGTAATCAACCCCATGCAGCGCCTATGCTAGCCCGTACCTAGTTACTACTACTATGCATGATGGATGCTGAAGCCGCAGAAGCGGAGATAGTGAATCAACGCGAGGTAGGTTAACTTAGGCCTATATTAGGGTTCTATATTGGCTATATTCAATGCATGCTACGACTAGCCGCGGTCTTATAGCATTGGTTTGGCGATTACGGACTTTAGGCCTAGGTCTAACTTGTTACTGTATGATAGGGCCTAGCTTAGGCCTATAACGTTAGGCCTCGGCCTAGGATGTCTAGCCCACAAAACTAGAACACATATAGGGTCCTATATTACTAGGCTATAGGCTAGGCCCTAATACTAGACCGGCAGCCCAGATTATTTTGATCAAACGAACGAGGTACCAATATCTGACTAGGCCTATAGGAGCTTTCATGGTGTAACCTAACACATGCTGATGTGGGCGTCTGCCGGGACCCACCAGCTTTGTGTGGCTCATGGGGACCGCAAAAGGAAGCCCCAAATGCAGTCGATGAAACATTAATAGAGGTACTTATTAATAATTAGTAAATATTTAAAGTACCAGTTGAAACTCATTTTAAATAATCTCATATGGTCCAGGATATGGTCAGATATTGGTACCTCATTCGTTTAATCAAAACGCTAGCTCTGGGCTAGCTGCCATACGTATACTATAATGGTTCTCACTTTATCTTGGGGGGTTCGCATAAGTTATGACATCAGTTGTGCAAATACATATCAATTACTGTCATCTTTGATAACATAACTTGATATATTAATAACACTAATTAATATTAAGACTATTTAAGACTAATTAACTTTAAGACTAATAATGATATTATATCACTTGCACAATTGACGTCATAACCTAGCTATGCGAACCCTCCCCCCCCCTCCCCCAAGATAACCAGCGGCTAGATATACAGTTCTTAGCTAGGCTAGCGCACATGTTTTCTTAATTAAGACTACAACAATAGGCCTAATTAAGACTCCAATAATAGGCCTAGGCCTAACTTTGTATGGTTATTAAACTGTTACAAGTCATTTGTCTGTGACGTGGAAGCCCCTGCGCTAACACTTACCAGTTTTCATATAGCCGGTGCTAATTTAGAATCTGTACCCAGAAAGTAACTACATGATAATCCCAACAACTTCTACCCTATAAAGAAACCTATCACATTGGCCATACACTAAGGCTTATCCATACCATAACCTCTAGCTTCCTAGGGCCTACCCCTGTTGAATGCAACGTAACAGTACTTCTCAGCTAGTTACTTCCGGGTACGGATTCTAGATAGAGCCAAAAAAACAGTTCATCTGTTCAGATTTAAGTGCAGTACTAGTACTGTATTATGTCCTAAAATGAAATACATCATTTTCGAAAACATAATTACCGGTATTTATTCAGAATTTCAGAAAATGTATTGATAAATTGAAATCTGGCACAAATCTGGGTCAATTAAAAATTTTGGAGAAAGGGCCTCCACTTCTTATACACCTATTAGTATAATGTGTCATTTGTTGAATGTAAATCGGTTTGAGCTATGTTGACATGTTCATATTGTATGTATTACCCATTTGACCTCAATTACATTATTGTGCAATAAGTAACTTTGAACTGGCTTATAAACTATAAAGCCAGAATTTTTGTGGGTAACATACATAGCGTAGGCTATGAGGTATATACAGAAGGCATGCATCATTCAATTATTGATTGGCAATGACATTTTAAAGACAAAAAATGTACAATTAATTGCTATTTAGATATTTAGTTGAAATGAAAACACAACAGAAAGACAAGACAATTACTTGTAAGTCTTGGTAATTTGTAATGTAATTGCAGCACTTGTACCAACACTATGTGATGAAGCTTACAATAATTTAAAGGATGTACCAGATGAATGGCTGATGTTATTGTATAATTCTTCACTCACAGTTACTGCGACCACGACTGGAGCAATCTTTGCTGAATAAAGATGTTATATTAGAGGCATTTGACAAGCAGGAGGTAAGTAAAATTCTAAATAGGATATTCCATTAAATTAGGTTCCCTCTCAATCTATTCCTGTCATACCCTCAAAACTGTTTCCAGCTGTCTGACACAGTTACACTTACCAAAAAGCCTCAAAAGGACATGCTGCACATTGTTACAAATGCTTAGATAATTTGATGAATACCAAGATACGTTCTTTCTCAATTGTTTGTAAAGGAAGAGACTGTTTAATTGGATTGCCTTCCAACAAACCTTTACACTTAATTGTAAAGTTTCAAGGTTTCTGACATAATGACATTGCAAATTGGAAGACACTTCTAGATGTATACTGTAGGCTGATATATACATATAGATCTCAATATAGGGGACACGGTTGGAACATCACATCCTGTAAAACATATACTAATATCACATCGATCTGCATGTCAATCCTGAAGGATGGTGAACCTTTTTGTAACAGTTTCTTACCTATTTTGCATATGTGTAACCCGAAAAGATAGGTATAATCCTTGAAATTATTGTTACACAGTGCTTTGACCATCTATAACCGTAACTTTGGGATAAAACTTCATTTTCACTGGTCAACAACCATCTACATCATTGAGTTTTAAAGAGTGTTATACATGGGTAAAAGCAAAGAAATATTGAGAGAGCCCTCTCCTTAAGTAGAGGATCTCAAGTAGGTGTGTAAATATGCAGCTTGCACTAAGCATGCATAAAAACTGCAGTGATACAGCTAACCTGTAGAAATTTAACTCTTAAGTGTCCAAATATGTGTAGAAATTTGGTGTATTTTTAATGTGATGATATTGTAGCTGCAATGACAAACAATTTACCCTTATGGTTTAAGTGAGCCAACATCAGCGTCAAATGAGTCGTGGTGAGTATTAGTTACCACAGAAGGCCAAAGATGGCCAACAGAGAGATTTCTTAACCAGTCCAGCTGGGTAGGGGGTGACAAACAGGTTAGCTCTGTTTTAGGATGGCTTTTCAGCATTTTTATTCCACTGTTTGACTAAGTGCTAGTTGGGTCATTTAATTTTCAGACTATCTTGTATTATTCATTTACTTAGCCATGTGTCAGGAATCACAGGTCCAATTCATAGTTACTTCATACATGTCTACTATGAACAATCAAGCTTTGTCATGCCAGGATAAGTTGGACATATTAGTGAAATGAGTTACTTTTTTTCATTAACATATATTCCTACCTATAACTAAAGCCAGAACATTTTGGAGCTCCAACAGCAATTAAAACATGGCACTATCACTCAGTTGTAACACATCCATGCTCACCACTCACTATCAGCAATATAAATACATCATTTCATTATTCTGAATGCACTTGGCCTGTAGAATGAACCCATTTGAGGCTTTGGTAATCTTGAAGCATTTTTTAAAATAAATCATTTGTTTTCTTCCAAAAATTATATTGTGTAATAGTAAGTTGGCCTGACGTTTCGATCCTAGCAGGATCTTCTTCAGAGGCTAAATGACAAGTACAGTAACAGAAGGGACAAGAACACACACAGAAAACAGACAGGTTAATGAGCACGGTGAACACAATGAGATAGATGAAAGGGGATTATAAGTGGACAATGGATGGTGAGAAGAAAGCAGCAGGGAAAGAGGAGAGGAAGGAGATAAACTGTGGAGGGACAAAGAGAGGATTAGGGTAGGGAATAAACTGGAGAGGGACAAAGACAGAAAGGTGTGGAGAAAAAAAGGGAGGGGAAGAGAGCTGTGGGAGGATGAGAGAAAGGGGGGGGGAAGGGAACAAGGGGAGAAGGAGTGGGGGACAGAAGAAAAGTTAGTCATGTCCTTCCTGAATGTTCAACCCATGAGGTTGAATGGTGCGAAGGCGTTGCATCCAGAGCCTCTCTCTGCTGATTCGTACTAGGTCAAGGCGGCTACCTAAGGATTCAATCCCCTGTAGGGACATGTCGTTAATGGTATGGTTGGGAAGGTTAAAATGTTCTCCAACTGGGGTCTCAGTCTTCATGGTGTTGACTGTGGATCTGTGACCATAGAATCGCTTCTTGAGGGTGGTTTTGGTTTCGCCAACATACTGGATGCCGCAAACTCTACAAGAGATCAGATAGATGACATTGGTGGTAGTGCAAGTGATGTGACCCTTAGTCTTGTGTGTGAGTTGCATGCTGTGGCTGGTGATGGAATTGGATTCAACAATGTGGTGGCTGCAGACGATGCATCTCGAAGTACGATCACATTTGAAAGTACCGTGCTGAATGGGTGTAGGGTTGAAAGTTAGAGGTGGAACAGCAGCACGCACAAGAAGGTCTCGTAGGTTGCGTGGTCGTCTGTAGGCGATGATGGGTTTTTCAGGGACAGCTCGTTGGAGTCTATCTGAAGTGAGGAGAATGTTGTGGTTGTTAGAGGTGATTTTTTGGAGAGGAGGAAGATTTGGATGGAAAGTAACAACCAGGGGCAGCTTGTTGTCGCAATCTCGTCCCTTTTTGTCCTTCACTGCCAAAGTAGATGATCTGGAAAGGGAGCGGACTCTCTGAATGGCTTCACGCACCCTTCTGGCACTATGGCCCCTGGCAGTAAGGTGTTTTTCCAAAGCATCTGTATGGCGAATGAAAGAGGAATTGTTAGAGCAAATGCGACGAAGACGAAGTGCTTGACTGTAGGCAATTCCAGACTTGCAGTGACGGGGATGGCAGCTTGAAGAATGGAGATACTGGTGTGTGTCTGTGGGCTTGGTGTATAAGTCTGTAGAGAGAGAACCGTGTTCCTTGCTAACAGTCACATCGAGAAAGTTAACCTGTTGGTGAGAGTAATCAGAGGTGAATTTGATGGTGCTGTGGAAAGAATTGATGTGATTGATGAAGGTGAGCAGGCTATCCTCATCACTGGTCCAAATGAAGAAGATGTCATCAATGTAGCGCCACCAGATAAGGGGACGGCAGGGAGCTGTACTGAGCATGCGTTCTTCAAGGCTAGACATAAACAGGCATGCATAGGAAGGAGCCATCCTGGTTCCCATGGCAGTCCCGTGTCTTTGAAGGTAATGCTTGTCCATGAACGTGAAGTTGTTTTTGGTGAGAACCTGTTGCATGAGAACTTTGATGTCAGAGATGGGTGGACAAGGGTGGACCTTCTTAGACAGGGCTGCACACGTGGCTGCGATACCTTCAGCATGAGGGATGTTAGTGTAAAGAGAAGTGACGTCCAAAGTACCGATGATGGCTGTACTGGGGATTTGGTTCTTGATATCTTCAAGTTTCCTGAGGAAATCTGGAGTGTCATGGATGTAAGAGATAATCTGAGGAACAAGAGGTTTGATGAAGTGGTCCACAAACAAGGATATCTTCTCGGTGGGTGACCCATTGCCTGAGATGATAGGCCTACCAGGGTTACCAGGCTTGTGAATTTTGGGCAGGAGATAAAACCTGGCTGCCTTACAGTCTGTGGGAGAAAGGAAAGAAACAGCCTTCTTAGAGATCTGGTTCCGCTGGTACATATCAGTGATAGTCTGTTTTATCTGCTGGGAGAAAATAACTGTGGGATCAGAATCAAGAAGAGTGTAAATATCACTGTTGGAGAGATGACGCATGGCTTCCTTGATGTAATCCTGTCGATCCTGGATGACAACTGCAGAACCTTTGTCGGCTGGCTTAATGATAATGTCACTGCGAGACATCAGAGAGGAGAGTGCTGTACGCTCATCTCTTGGAAGGTTGTCGTGTGTTCTGCGGAGAGGAGAGTTTGACTGGTTAGTCTCAGAGCTGACGACCTGTGTGTAGGCTTCAAAAATTATATTGGTTATAGCTGAAGTACCTTGATCAAATAGTTACATGGAAAGGGAGCCCGCCAGATGGAGAAATGCTACAAAAGTTACACATATCTAGTCTGGGTGAAAGACTGGCATTGAGGGACATTGTCGAAGATGGTAAGTATATAAATTTCTATGTATTGTTAATCAGTTTACTTTGTTTTTTTTATGTAAATAGTAAACATAAGCTTTGGGGTAAGGTTTTACCAAACAGTAACTGCTATCATAGACTGGTTCCATTTCTCATAAAGATCCCCCCTAAAATGATGTTTCAGTACAAGTAATTGAAATATTGTTTCTCTATGGAAATTTTATGCTGATTTAAAAAAGTCTGGTCCCTAAGCTGAATTTGGAGGAAAAGTATGTCTAATTTTAATAAATTCAAATGGCCGACAAATTTCTAATTTTGGTGTATAACTCAAGATTCAAGACTTCGTTGTTATGTCTATACCTATGTTTTCAGGGTCAAAGAGAACGTTTATTACATTAGTTGTATGATTGGATGATAAATGTTTACACTTAATTTGCATAAATGCAAAATGGCCGCCAATTTGATGCTTTGATGCATAACTCAAGATTCAAGACCCGTAGAGACTTCATTGTTGTGTCTATACCTATGTTTTCAGTGTCAAGAAATTCATCAATAACCGTAGTTATATAATTGGGTAATATGCTCACACCTATCTTGCACAAGTTCAACATTACGCCATTCTAAAAGTTATCTAATCTGTCTTTCTTGGGGTTAGATTAATGTCGCTCTTTGCCAAAAACGGTTTCTACAGTTTACAAATTATAATTTATACTTTTTACATGACATTGGAACATAAAGAATTCCTTGATCATTTACTTACGGATGAAATTTATGTCTCTGAATAACCGCCAATTAATTGTATCTTACGTTGAAGCATTCAGGTCCACGTTTTCTACAGCCACATTGGCCAATGCAAGGAATACGTGCCTTTCTGCACTTGCACTGCATTACATGCTGTTGTACATCCGCAAGAAATCAGTTCCACACAGACGTCGGGAATGGGATCCACAGTCATCAGAATGGGTCGCAATCCTGTATCTCCTCGCTTCCAACCCATATCAGCCGGATCTGGTAGATCAGGTGTTGGGCAGTGAGCTTCTTTCCATACCATGGTTTGAAAGTGTACACGCTGGATATGATGATGTAGCGAATTACTGGTCTGAGGCAAAGACTCATGTTTTTTTGGCCTTCTCAAAAATGATTCGACGTGCAGTATCCACCGAAGCTGTGTGAACACCACCATACATGAGGGATACAAACTTTTCTGTGGATGATATCTTATCTGCATTTAGCAAGCCTTCACCAAGACTACTCAGTAGTTCAAAATGGGTAGCAAACACTCTCCATGCTGTTTTCTTTGTGTGACCAAAGAAGTAAGAAGTTGTGTCGCACCCTGTTAGTGCGTGGATTGGAAGTAAGGCATTTTCAGAACCAGTCTGCAATTTTTGACGAACGGCATCAACAGGAATGTACTTCCTTTTCTTCTTCGTTCCAGCCATCATCAATGTGGTTGCATTGGACACGGTGAAAATGTGCAACCAAGAGCAGAAGGACATCGGTGTCTTGTGCTGAAACCACAACTGTGTCAAAAGGGATGTTGATTGCGTGCAGGACAAGTCTAGTATCTGCTTCTTCATGAGACGCTCTGAGAGGAAGGATGTTACTTGCTGTGTGAGAAGATTTTACTTCCTGTTCATTCTCAAATCCAGCAGCTACAACCACCTCCTTGTCGGGTGGAGCATTTTCTAAGAGTTGCTCAGAAAGAACAAAGTGATTATTCGCAGGGCAGCCCGGCGAATAACGTACACAGACACCTTATTCGCAGGGCTGTGACAATTTTGAAAATAGGTTTATTATTGGCTTTCGATGACATAATTTTTGATGTGACGTCATTCATTTGACCTCTGCACCTTAACGGCGCGCAAACCCGAAGTTCTTTCATGTCTTTCAGTTTTTTTAATGGAGAATGTCCCTGCTATATTTTAAATGTCATGAATTATTATAAAAATATTGTTTTTCAACAGACTGACATAAGAAGAACTTAATTGCATTTGCACATTAAATTTAAGATTCAGCCCTAGGGGCCTAGGTCCTAAGTCTGTAAGTTCTAACGTAGGTAACCTAGCCTAAAATACATGTCGTAAGCGTTACTGTTAGGCTAGGCTAAATGGACTGACCAGCGGTTAGCCACTGCCTAGGTATGCTAACGTTGGGTGTAGGCAGTGATTAAGAATATGAAAGGATGGAACAGTTGGCCCAAATCATGGGTTTTAATCTTTTGCAAGTTTTCATTTTTTTCCAACAATTCTACTCAACCAAGAACTATATTTATTGTATTGGAGACAGCAGAACAGCCACTTACGCCAATAAAAACTTACCACAGGGTTCAAAACCCTTCAATGCTATATGTCAAGTATGTGTGTAAACACTATGGTGAGAAGAAAAAACAGACAGCAAAGGGATTCACTACGAAATTTATCGGGTCCCCATACTGATATCAATTTCAAAATGTGTATGAGGCAAAAGCCAATTTCAGGGACATAAAATATCATATGTTAAGGATCCTAGATTTATGAGATGCATAAAGGGCTTCTGAAAAGTGAATTTTGGGGTCTTGAATTATGTCAATCTTTATGGCCCCATAACGTCTAATATAGGTTGTACTTAAGCCATATTTGAGGGGCATGAAAGACCGGTTTTGCTATTGATACCAGTTAGTTTAGGGGCCTTGAAAGAGCCAACCTTTTGGGCCCAAATAGTCTTAACCACTTCATAAGCTAATTTTTGGAACCCCAGCAGTTCAATTTTAAAAGCTTATGGTAAGGGAGCTTATCTTGGGATTCCCCAAAAGCCGACATTGCCTGAAAGCCAATATGGTCAAGGGTGTGACACCCCCTCCCCACACCTTTACATGCAAATGAGCAGTCACTCTGCAAAAACAAAGTTGAAAATGAGTGATGACATATTTCTATGTTGGCGGTACTAATGCTAGACTGGTTCAATCTTAAGGCCCTGAGCTCCCAAAACCAATCCTAGCAGCATTAATATAGGACTCCCAAAGGCCAATAAATTCCCCACAATATAGGGGCTCCCAATTAAGACTCTCCAAAAGCCAGCTGGTGCCCAGAAAGCAAACTCGAATAGCCCCAAAAGTTACTGAGCCCGTTAACCCAGTCTAAGGCTGTCCTGTGAATAAGGTGTATGTGTCTGGCTATTCGCAGGGCAGCCCTGCAAATAAGATACTTGTGTCCGGCTGTTCGCAGGGCTGCCCTGCGAATAAGATGTTTGTGTCCGGCTATTCGCAGGGCTGCCCTGCGAATAAGCCCCACCCAGAAAGAAACCTCGCAAGATCTGACTTGTTGTCTGGTGAGGGTATGAAATAGGACCATGAACTTGGGAGGGGAACATATCTACCTTCAATCACGCGTCGTATTGGTCTTGTGGTTTAAGAGCGCCTTTGTCGTGTCATAGATTTTATTGACTCTTGACGATATCTATCAAATACCACATCTATTCTACAATAGTTAGAACCCGAATGATATATAGACTTTGTAAACTCATCTGCTAGGTCTCCAAACGTCTTAGCATTAGTTGGCTTGCCGACAGCAATTACTCTGACCTGCCCATCTATCACCAAGGAAGCAGTACTTTTGTTGAGATCAATATTTGCAGCGCATTCGACTTCCGCTGTTATAACGTCGGCTAGGATTGCTTTGTGCCGTCCTAAGCGTACCATTAACATTGGCAAGGGCGAGTGGTACAGGCATCAGTTCATGCTTCAGAACAGTATCAAGATCCACTTTGCGCCCTCCTGCATATGCAATGATGAGACGTTGCAAGATGTTCCTGTCGGTCTTCAGGATCTTTGTTTTATCCTTGTCACTACCCGATATCTTGACCTCGTACAGGGTTTCAAAAGTCGGTGCATTGTTTTTAGCGATAGGGTCAGTGATTTATTGGGTGATGACTTTTGTGGATCTATCACAAGTCTGTCTTTGACAAATTCATGCAGCTGCTGCTTGCCATAGGTCTGAGCATTTAACAACGAGTCTTGAATTTGTTCATCAGCCAGATCTTTCGTCACAATGCTTTGAAGATCAGTTGGCTGGACGGTAGGATAAAAAACATTGAATTGTTGAAATACAGACACGAGTGATTGCTCATCAGTGTTGTCTTTCTCCTGGCGGCTACGCATTTCTTCATTTCGACAATGCCGGTCCGTGTGACTCATGTGATACTTCCTTCGGGTTTCCAATGCAATATGTGAACGCAGATTCTAAGAAAGAGCCCAGCGAGTGAGTGCAGAACTTGTCTTCGTAATTCCAACTATTCCACCACCACGCTTTCCCGTTCCGTTCAACCATTCTTGCGCTTGATCAGGATCAACTTGAATGAATCGGCGATTTCATCCCTTCACAACAAAGTTTCCCCGCTGAAACTCGGTTAATACATCTGCTGGCAACTGTGACACCTCTGCAAGATACACAGGACCCCAACGCCCATAATTATAGTGGTCATACCTAAGAAAGTACGGCAACATCTCACGGAAGGCAAACAGATGCAGATCCCATACACCATCACGCTGGGCACGTGTGAACATAAGGAGAGTCTCAACCATTTGTATGTTTTTCCACCAGAAGTCAAAGTTGGCATTCTCCTCTCGTCTCTTTTCTTAAAAATTTTCCATTATTCTTCCGAATAATTGACTGTTGAGAATTCCTATCAGGTCTTGTGTATCAGCCTGTGAAATGCCACCATAAATTTGCTTGTCAGTAGCGTCAATATGGTGTAGAATACTTGGCCCTAGCAAACGCCACAAAGCCTGAACTGTCAGTTTATGGGCCCTCGTGGCCTTGTTGTAGCTCTTACCATTCATTGCCTGTTGGGCAGTATTTTGTCCAAATATACCTGCCTCTATCCATACCTCTGCTTATCCTGAGCCCTCCATATGCGTTCCAGTGACGTTGAGAAAGTTCATTGATATATGAAGCCCTCCTAGTCGTGGTATGAGGTTCTTATACTCTTCTGGGTGGGCCCATTTGAGCTCCATTAGCTTGCAGTATAAGGCTTGGTCAACAGTAA
>KN883845.1:174450-210478 GCA_000934455.1 Apostichopus parvimensis
CTAGGCTTTAGGCCTAGCTACCAGACATTCATCCCGAAACACCAGGAAATTGGCTTGATAGCTTGAGATAATTACCCTAGTATTATTCCTTGCATTCATACTGACCTTTTCAGTCTTTTTTCTGACTGTTTGTACGTGTATTTGAGCTGTTTTCACTGGAAAACTAATTACGAATCCACCGTACGTTCATTCCGTGATTGCGCAATGTAGTAAAATGCCACAGACTTACCATATACCCATGCTTTGAAAAATCTGCTGTAAAATCTTCTACAATTGGCCTATGCTTAACTGGCTACAGATGAGAAAGCTCTACTTTTTTTCAGGCTTTTGGGGGGGGGGCCTGGGTTACGGAGCTAGAATGTTGTTGAAATTGATCGCCTGTTTTGTTGGATCATCCGACATTGGGATTCAAAGGGTTTTAAATATTCAGTTATGCACCAAAGCGGCGGCCATTCTGAATTTATGCAAATTAAGTGTCAACTCTGACCCAATGATACAACTATTATTATAATTGCATTCTTTGACCTTACAAACAAGGGTATAAACACAAGAAGAAAGTCTGTACGACCCTTAAATCTTGTGTTTTGCACAAAAATCATCAAAATGTCGGGCATTTTGAATTTATGCAAATAAGGCATGCTTCTCTTCAAATTTAGGTTAGGGACCAGACTTTCTGTAATCAGCGTAAAATTTCACTTTAGAAGAACCATTTCAATTGCTTCTACTCAACAATGCCTTCGACAAGTTTCTTTATGAGAAATGGAACCAGTCTATCATGTAAACCACATGAATAAATAGATCTCATTCTTTTGATCTCGATTTGCATTTATTCGTTACGATGCCGAAGGCCGAGTAACCTATGCGATCAAGTTGGCGTGTGTATGTCTGGACATGTTTTGCAGCAGGTCCGAGGACTTGAACAAAGGAATTCCAAGTCCTTGGAAGTCGAATTCAATAGGAACAAAAGGTCCTCGGACATTTCGCAAAATGGTTAGGGTATTTTCAGGTTAGCGCGCGGACAAAGGAAATTACAATGGAGTCCTCGGAAAACCCACCTGTGTATGTGTGTATGTCATGTGACAGCTACTCGTAAACACGATATCTTAACAACGACATCTTAGATCAATGCCATATTGGACCGGTAGAGGCACCATGATGTGTAAATGGTCCCTATTGTTTTTGTTCTCCATGACATGAATATTAATAAGTGGGCGGGGTTTAAAGTAAAATTCTTAAAATGTCAATATCTTCGCAATGGTATGTCCGATCTGCTTGATACTTGGTATGGTGATGTAAGTTGATGAGTGGTACATTGTCACATGATCATGAAATTTCATCTAATTAATATTCATGAGTAGGTGGGGCTTAATCCTTAATTGCTAGAAATAGCTGGTAAACACAAAATGTTACAAATTAAATGTTGAATTACTGTAATTTTTAACTGGTACATGCTCCATGATTAGTAGATGTGCCCTATTGTTTTTGTTGTGCATGACATGAATATTAATGAGTAGGCAGCAATTCAAGTGAAATTCTTCAAATTTCATTTACTTTGCAATGGTATAACCGATCATCTTCATACTTTGTAGATTGGTCATGGTGGATAATGATAGTTACATTTCCATTTGAAAATAACATGTAACCTCATTAATATTCATGTGTTTCTGGGCCATATAGCATTTGTTCTCCCTCATTCCTAAACTTCTGTCATTCGTCAAATATCTCCTCCTTTTACAATGACACCTTTTCCCGGGAGCTGCTGCTCTTATCTGTAATAGTTTTGGTTTTCTAAAACCACTTACTTACATAGCCAGCCAGGCCAGTCATTAAAGGAGCAGTCCAGTGAAAAATTTAACTGGACTGAAAAAAAGTAACCTATGCAATTAAGTTGACATATGTGTATGTTGTGATGAGTTGGCATGTTTGTATGTTGTGATGACGTGGGTTTATGTGTACATGTATGTGTATGTTGCATAAATAGCTGGCTCAGACGATTAAAGGGATAGTCTATAGTGAAAATAGGAAATGAACTAAATAATCTGGTATTACATTACATAGAGTATAGGGAAATCTTATGTGAGTGGGGTATGATTAAATACTTTAGATAAAAGTAAATATAGCCTTACTTTTATAATGGAAGAAATTGCTGAGGATCAACTCTTTGTTTCCAAACAACATTACAGCCACTGTTAACCTTCTTCATGAGGGCCAACAACAGATTGATATCTGTGTCTCGCCATGCTATGCTAAGGGCGAGACCAATATGTTATTGCTGAGTTAATATTATGCAAAAAGATCACTGTAGTGCAAATAAATCGTTTGAAGAAAATTATATGTGCTGCTTTCTTATACTACAATGTTTTAATGCATGTGTGCAACTTTGTTATAAATCATGGAATTTCTTGTTTTCCTACTTCTTTCCCAATACAAAATATAGTTTACTACTACTAAGGCTGTTTTTTTAAGTAAAGTATTTATTTTGATATGTTCAACTTTTATTTTTACTTCTTTCAGCTCAAAGATGTGGAATCAAATCACTCCTGAAAGCCATTAGGGGGCCAGCCAAGAAAGGGAGGGGAAAGGTGAGGATAAACCTAAATTAAAAATAAGAAAATAAGAAGGCAAGAAAGAGAAACGAAGCAGGCTATGAACTTGAAAGTAGGTAAACAAGGTAAGGGGATATTGTGGGAGCTCAGCACTAAAAGGGCACCAAGGCAAATGCATCTGCATTCCTGATGTTAGGTATATATGTCATGAAGACGGTGTGTGTATGGGACTGATCGATGAGCCATAATGGATTAGTCTGATGCTTAAGCTGTCCATAGCCAACCTATTCATTTTGTACGTCATTTGGGGTAAAATATTGAAGAAACTTCATCTGGTTAACTCGATGGGGAAAACATGCATGAATCTCATACTTTGTGTGTAATGTGCCCATGTAGAGGGTAGATGAACCCTGCCAATTTTATAAGGGGTCAAATGTCATTTGAAGTCAATAGAGGTCAAATACTGAAAAACATAGTTGGTGTTTGTGTGTGTCAAGGCTTGGGTGAAATAATTTTCTTCAATTCTAATTCCACTAAAAGTTTTGGCCACATACACCTGTACACATAACAGCTAGCTGGTGGAGCTTTTTTGACAGTGCCCCAAGTATCTATCTATCTATTAGTACTTCCTTTGTTATAGTACATATAGGCTACAGGGCAACATGAAGGCACATGTTTGTAACTATGAAATGATATGGCACATGAAATATTTGAACATTTCTGAAAATGGAATTTGTCATGCTTTGTTTTATGGGTAAATTGAGGGAGTACCCAACTAAATAACACCTGCATAGAAGTTGTTTTCCAGATTTTATTGAGCGACGTTATTATTGTATTTGCGACAATTATATGTCACACAAATATTGGCTGGCTAGATGGCTGGCTACAGGGGCTGAATGTGAAACCCACCTGAGTGTGTATGTGTGTTTGTGATGCCTGCTTGTATTATATCTCCAAAACACATGATGGATGTCATACTTATACAGTAGATGCTACATGTGTAGATCTATGGTTCAGCCATGGAAAAATTCCAGTTCCTGTTCATTTCCTTTACACTTTGTGTAGGCAAAATGAAATGATAAAGTGTTTGTTTTGTTTCTGCTGAGCTACATGGCAAGAGAGGCTATGGCACAGTCTAGGAATTGCTCCTAATGCATGACAGGGTTCTGTTTTTAACAGAAAACAATGAAACTGGAAATAACTAGTTTCTTCAAGTTTCTCCTGAAGAAACTAAATTACTGTTCGGAAACAATTCATCATATTGCTGTAGGGTTCTTACAGTTTTAGCAGGTGAAGGGTTACTGGGCCAATGAAAAATTGTCAGTTAATCGGTTATAATTACAAGCCCATTGTAAGGGAGAATGTCTTCATTTAGTTTCCTTAATATAACTCCATACGATTCATGATATGACACCACATACTTTGCAAAACTGCATTTACACATGACTTCATATCTAACAGGATTGTGAATAGTATTGAAGTAAGAGAGTAGTAATATGGAATCATAAAAATACAATAATATCAGAAAGAAGAACTGTTGGAGCTTTTTTGAGATCCGTAGCTTGTACAAGCAACATGGCAACATGGGATTTCATAATAGCACCTCATCCTCATTTTGTTTACTTTCATGATGGACGTAAAGACAGCACCAAACATTGTGAAGAACAAGAGGAACGTTATGCTAAGCTGGCTCCATGCAACTGGTGTATGCGCAGGGCTAACACAAGTTCGTCTCAAACAGGGTGGCGGGACAAGGAACCTGTCATTTCAACTAGATGCAGGATACAAGGAAGTATTGCAGAAATCTTGTGACCTATTTTTTCCTAATGGAAAATCCTGAAACCATTGCCCTTTCAGCGATATGGATGTAGGGCTGGCCAAATTTGACCATTCACAAATTCGCGAACAACTACACAATGGCAAAGCATTCAGCATAAAAGAGTATCAAAAGATGACTGGATTGAGCGTGATACGCCTCTACTTAACAACCAAACCCAAGCTGATGTGAGTATTTTTGTAGACTTAATTACCACTTTGCTTTCACAGAATATTGTTGTTGTTGCCATTGAGTTAATTATTCTTTTAGCTCCAGTTTCTGTGATTTATATAGTTTAGGGTATATTTTTCCCTGTAGAGACTACAGGTAGATTTTACTACTAAGATCTAGTGTGTTTGCAGCAGTAGCGGCACCAGACTAGATCTGGGAGGGGGAAAGCAGGGGGGAGGGGTGAACTGAAAATTTGGGGGCAAACATTTTTTGTCAGTTGCAATTTATTGTATGGTTAAAGTGGGGGAGGGTGTTGCTCCCCTCCCTGTTGGGATTGTTTACAACTAAAATGATTTAGATGCAAAATTGAAATATTTTTTAAAGAAATTTAACCTCAAAATATTGTATTTCATTGTAAGCACTAATATTTTGGACAATGATTACAAAATCTGGGGGCAAGTTAAGAATCAAACATGTGCCATATATGGGAGCAGACAACAGTCAGCCTTTACTATAGGCCCTATATAACTTTCAATATTGCATTGCAATTTCTGCCGCCTTGCAGGTCTTTTCCCCCTTGGGAGGTCCTGGGGAGGGGGTGTCCCCAGCATATTGTTTGCTGATCTTTCGTTCAGACTAAAATTATAATTGATGCAGTTCACTGAGCTGCGGTCCTGCAAAAAAAGTAATAATGAGAGAAAACCAGCAAATAATAGTTAAGCAGGTAACTACTAAAATCATTACTGTAATAAAGTGAGTGGCTGTGATGTTTTGAACCTAGCAGGACCTTTATCGGAGGCAAACTGATAAAAAACATAAGGTACATATTAAGGACACAGTACAGATAAGGTACACAACATAAAAAGGGAGGAAAAGAGTTGAGGGGTGCGATGACAAGGGAGGCAAGAGGGATTACAGGCAAGGAAGGATCAACTGTGAAATAGGAGGAAAAGGACGTAAGTCTGTGGTTAAGAACTGAGGAGAGAGCAAAAGAAAAAAATGGGGGAAGTGAGAACACAGGTGGTTCTAGAGAGTCAGTCATTGCCTACTTGGATGTTGAGTCCATGGGGCTGGGTGGTGCTAAGTCGTTGCATCCAAAGTATCTCCCTGTTGAGATGCACTAAATCAGCTTGGTTACCTAGGGATTCAATGCCCTGTAGGATCATAACAGTGATGATAGTGTGGTTAGGTTGAAATGTAGGCCTACCTGCGTTTCACTTTTATTGGTTTTGACAGTCGACATATGGCTGTAGATCAGATAGAAATGCTTCTTTAGTGTGGTTATGGTTTCTTTGACATACTGAACTCCACATATTCTACAAGAATTAGATAAATCACATTAGTGGTGGTGCAGGTGATGTGAAGTGGCCCTTGTACTAGATATAGCACTAGTTAGAGTGACTGGTGATGAAATCCTTGCAAACTGAAGGCAGTATGCGGTGTTAAAAATGTGATTATTTGTGTTAGTGATATGACTGATGGGGGAATTTCAGGCCCACTAATTTTATTACTATTTCTCATTCATAGGCTTTTGAGTGGATAAAGCAGTATTTGAACAGCTATTTTATTGATTACAAAATTACTGCTCCAAGTCCAAAAGTCTGAAGCTATAATTAATGTCTGTATTTCTCATAAAAGAAAGGTCAAGTGATAGGAACATTTCCAATGCGAAAGAACATTTTCCCCTGGAATTATTGTGGAAACAATAAATAAAATAAAAAATCATGTTTGTACTTGTATTACACCAGAACATCATTATATAGCGAATGAAAAAAATAGCTAAACTGTGACAAGCTTGACTATAAATGTGAAATGTGCATAGCTTGACATTACTATGATAGTGTGTTTGCCCAAAATCCTAGGCTAATGTATGTGCCATAGAATCCTATGTTACACTATAAACATATCTAGATAAAGCATCATTCTGTACAGTTTTAAAGCTACTTTATTGAGATAGTGTGATGGTATGTGAGAATGAAAGCATCAATAATCAGCCAAATGACTGGAATGACTTAGCTGTTGTTACAAATACAAACAATAGTTCTTCACCATCATATTTTTTCATAATTTGCAGGGATCATGAAGACGATGAAGAAGAAGAAAGTTCTGCAATCCTAAGTGTAGGTGGAACTCACTCAGCAGGCCCTAACCCAGACATTTCAGGGGACATCACAGTCGTGGTTGGCCTACCAAGTGACTTTTCCACAGCAAATTCAAACTGAAACCCACTTAGGAACACCGAAGAACCTCTACTAACTTTGGTGGACGTTACTTTGTTATAATATTTACAGACCAATGATCTACCAGATCTCACAGCCACAGCCAGCCGCACTCATAGGTACAGTCAGCCTTAATAATGGAATGTATTTCATTGCTTGAGTAAAATAGATGTGGATGTGTGGGGCTTTCCCATTTTAATTATAATCCAATCGCTCACTCTCTGCTAGCTGTTTCCAAATGAATAATTGAAATAAAATATGAACTAATATTTTGTAAATTTTGGCCCCCCAAAACTATGTTTAGGCCCAAACCTATTGGCCAGTACTCACAGACATGCAACTAAAGTAGCTTACACTTGTAGTAGTCTGTTTAAAGTATTTTGACTATACATGGAACCTATCATGAGCAATGCATATACACAAGTTGCATGAAGCCAGCAGAGCATAACAGAGTGGAAGGGCTATTGCATGTGGAAATGAAAATGTTTTTTTTATGGTGAGGGTACAGTGTAAGTTTATACAGTATCTACAATCTTAGTAAAAATTGTTTGGACACTGTGTATTATTTCATAGGAAATTACGGTAACAAATATTATGGTTAATGTTTCAGTCATTTAACCAACCCACATGTTGTGCAAAGAGTGAATAATTGTCACAAACATTGCTGCATCCCTTTTTAAACGAGAAGTTGAGATCATTCATGAGAGAATCACCAACTTTGAACAGGGGAGAGGGTGTGTCCTTAAGAATTTTGTCCAAGATGGTAGGTCTGGATTATGTGTTGAGTTTGGTGTTTTATGTATAAATTTCCATTATTTTTATATTTTTGGTTACGATGCCGAAGGCCGAGTAACCTATGTAATCAGGTTAGTGTGTGTGTGTGATGTCACAGCTTGCTTGTAAACACTATATCTGAACAACCACATGTTGAATCAATGTCATATGTAACAGATAAATGCACCATGATGAGTAAATGTGTCCTATTGTTTTTGTTGTCCATGATATCAACATTAATAAGTGTTATTAAGAATTTTTAAAGTAAAATTCTTAAAATGTTAATATTTTTGCAACTATGACTGCAAGATCACCTTCATACTTGGTATGGTGATGTTAGATGAGAGATACAGTGCCACATGAAAATGAAATTTCACTAATATTCATGAGTGTAACTGTATGCCTGATCAGCTTCATTGTTGGTACAGTTGTCTGGCAGTAAGTACAATATATGTCAGTAATTAATATTAATGAGTGCAACTGTATGCCTGATCAGCTTCATTCTTGGTACAGTTGTCTGGCAATAAGTACAATATCAATATCAGTATTACAATAACAAATTCTGACTTCAATTATTTCATAACATCTCATCTGCATCGGAACCACAAAACCTTTGGGTTTTCTTCTTGAAGAAAGAATTGTGTTTTTGGGAAAGGCTAAATTGTGGATGGATGCAAAATTCCATTTTCCATGTATGGAGCAGGCATACAAGACAACCCAGCAAGAAGATTTCAATACTATTTATGAGCACTTAGTGGACTATATGATTCTGATTAATTGGACCTGAACTCTTGACTTGGACTGAACTAGACAAATACAGATGTTCATCTTGCTTTAAAAACCTAATAAATCTAGTACAAGAACTGATGGAGGATATGTCATACCTGTTAGCTAGGCTGATACACATATGCTGGTATGCCCTGTTATAATTGTAAAAGAAGTCTATTATTTATTGGGCAGTTAATGGTAATTGTTTGAATGGGCATACAGAATTAATTGTTATACTATCAGAATTGTTAATATCCCTGTAACCATAAGTGTTATTTTTATTTACAGGTATTACAACATTTTACATTAATTATACATGTTGTGGTATTAGTGATATAAATTGTGTTGACATGCCTTAAATTGGGATAGGCATGATAATTCTGGAACAGATGCTCATGCCCATGATTTTTGTTCCATTCCAATATAGATACATGAAGCTCACTCGGGCAAACATCTTTAAACAGATGATACACTTTTTCAGGGATGAAGATATTGTTGCAGCAGACATTAAATTCTCTTTCTCCCAGGAGAAGGGGGTGGACACTGGTGGAGTCTCCAGAGATGTTTATAGCTGCTTTTGGGCAGAGCCTTTTGAAGTTGCAGCATTGGGGGAAACGGAAAGAGTTCCTTATGTGAGATCGGACATGGGGATAGCAGAGTGGACAGCAGTTGGAAGAATTCTACTCAAAGGCTACAAAGATATGGGCTAACCCCTGACACCCTACTTACATCTTTCAAAAGGTACGTTTCCAGTATTGAGGCAAATATTTTATCTAAGGCTCTTTCCACTTTTGATACATTAAGTGAAGACGCGGTGGATGGTGTTGGTGAAATTTTGCAGAGGTTTGAGGTAAGATCATTACAGAAGAGTAGCTCAGAAGTACAGCAGATGATTCAAGGAGTTAGCCATAAAGAATTAATACAAAAACCAAAGTATATATTGGACTGCATGTGAAATACATGCACAGAATTTCTGCAGACGGAATCTTTCAAAAGTTGTGAAAGCATTGAAGCATTCTTTCAAGGTCTCAGGCCCACACCAAAGAGAGTTGTGAAACTACTGACTTGTAATCCTGAAAATGCAGCCCAAATGGCATCCTTTGGATACCTTAAGCGGTATATTTACAGTATGGATCCCTCCAAACTCTCATTGTTTTTGAGATTCTGCGCCGGTAGTGATATTGCAAAATTTGGCAAATTAGTTGTCAACTTTGTTCATCTGTCAGGGGCTGCACGCCGGCCAGTGGCCAGGACATGTGGCCCCACTTTAGATTTACCTTGTACTTATGCTAACTATGCTGAATTCAGATCAGAATTCTTGCTTCAGATGAAAAGTGGGCAATGGATTACTGCTAGCTTGGTTTAACGTGCTAGACCAGCACGTGGTTCCGAATAATGTGGGTTATGATGTATCAGGCAAGCAAGTCCAATGAGTGTGTGTATGTGCATATGTGGTGCATGGGCTCGTAAACAAAATAATAACTCAGCCAAGTATTTAATGGTTACTATACTTGGTAGAAAATATGTGGGTGACGGTGAAGAAAATCCTGATTGCTTTTTGAGTGGGTATCCATGCATATTAAGGACTGGGCGGTGTTTAATATACGGATATTAAGATTTCAATAACTTTGCAAATCTATGGCAAATTATATGCCAATTGGTATGAAATTGGTAAAGGTACATATTTAATGTCATGAATATTCAATAAGGGCACTGTTCAATTTATATTCCCAAAAAATGTGTAAACATGATTAAACAAGACCTAATGTTGGCCATAGCTATGAGGTTATCATTATTGTTTTGCTGGGTGTTTTTAATATTAATGTTTGGATTGGGCTTGACATCAAATTCTTCAATGTCGATATCTTCACAATCATAAGTATACATTTCTTTGAACTTGGTATGATGATGATAGTATAGATTATGGTAGGTGGATGCTTATGTGATCAATCTCAGTAAGTGGGCAGGGCTTAACTATCAGGTATTCATCCAAATTTATTGTAAACATCACAAATGAACCATATGTTGGAGGGTTACCAATCTTTCTACAATGTGGTCATAAGCCATACTGTAGATTATTCTGTATTTTAGTGAAATGTTTGTCTCTTCCATATTTGATGAATATGTCATCACTTTAAGTATGATATATCTGAAGTTTATTAAATAGCTATTTCATAACTGTTTTAGTAGAGGTTGTGGGATGGTGACCTCCCAGGCTCTGATATATAAGTTGGTATAGGTACATGCCCAATGAGGAAGTTATGAGCCAGTGTAAAAGAGGTATTGACATGAAATGTGTTTATAAACATGTATTCTTCCTTCATCTAAACAATGTGAGGTGAAAGGTGAAATGTACTTTTCCAAAGCAAAATTGGTGTTGCCTAATCTTCTTGAACTGCCTACTCCTAAAATTTGGTAGAATGGTGCCCTATGATAGGGAATGGTGTCTCAGATATCTTTTAGAACTCATATTTAGATCTTATTTTGGCTATATATCTTCCTGTGTTTCAGTGTTTAAGTTTTATTGATATGTCCTGTTTTATCATACAGGACACATCCTATGAATAAATTGATTATTTCTAATTGAGGTAAAATGTCAAGCCATCAAATGCACTTTTCCAAATTTGTTGTTGCCTACATCCTTACTTGGTAAGAAGGTGAAATGCCATAAGATTCCCCATTTTGGCTATAGCAAGTGCCCTTTATAGTCATGCTGGATATATGCAGAGAGCAATGTTTGTTATGTAGTTGGCTTTCAATATATAATATTGGTATCATCATGGCACATAACCTGATAATAATACAAGTTTGGTGCCACTGTCTATTATAAAAAAAGAAATATCAGCATCCTCTGTACGTCATAGATGGCTAAACATGGATTCAATGGACAACTGTGTATCATGAGAGTAACACAAATTTAATGAGATGTGGTTCTATTGTTTCTAAACACTTTTTAAAATGTTAAGAATCAAGCCCGACCCATTTCGAACATAACTTTTAAATTGTATGCTTTTTAATACTTTTTTGACTTCTTACCCTTGCAAAGCATTATCACTTTCCAATAAAAACATGTTTTTTTTTATTAGCTTAGATTTCAGTTACTCCTTTCCATTACCATTGCTGTTGTGATCTTTTTGTTTCTATCTTATTGAGTAACATTGTTTAATTGTTATTAGGTTAAACTTGAAAGGTGACTGCATGATTGACTGAAACTTAACATAGCCTGAGCCAGAGGTTTCTTACAGTATATTTTGTTTCAGTTTAAAGAAAGTTCTAGTCCTGATTTCCAAGATACAAATCTTTGTTAACTATCTTTGCATGAAGTGTGTTAATTTAGCAGTAATTAGTGGAGGCCAATCAAAAGTACATCAAATGGTAAATGCTGTACATATGGTTTGATGTTTATTGCCATAAGAGTCATCAGTGTCATTGCCCTGGGGGAATACGAGTACTGGATCCTGAAAGGGTAACGAAGGACACATATCAAATGCATATTTATGCATGTTGACAGGCAAATTGAAATGCTGCCAAAAATAGGTAACAGCTTCAGACTGTTGTCCTCTGTTGTAATCACGAGGCTCAAGTAATATTTATTAACTCATTATAAAGGGTGTAACCAGTTACCTACACTCATTCTTGGCCACATTTGAAAATGGGGTTTAAACAGTTGTTGCTTTGGTTCATCTGTCCACATGTGTGCTATTAATATACATATGTTTTATTTATTTGTTTTTTAAAGTTGCAGTAATCAGGAAGACTTCCTATGCACTTCTTCTGGATCCACCCCCTCTCATAGACCTGTCCTCTCTCCTATAATTCTCCCTCTTCTATGCATTCACCCTCTTGTAAATGCCCCACTCCTTTTCATGCCCATCTTCTGAACCTGTATCCTCTCCTGGACATGCCCTCTCTCCTATGCATGCCCACTCTCCTGAACATTCCCCCTCTGCTGAACATGCCCCATCCCCTGCACAAGCCCCTCTCCTGGACAACCCCCTCCTGAACCCACCCTCTCCTTGAACTGCCATCTCTTCTATGTGTGCCCCCTCTCCTGGACTTTGCAGGTGTATCTTATATATGTGTATATCAAGTTTGTATTATTACCTGTTTAAAGTATTTATCCATATATATATATAGTATTTATCCATAGCCTGATAATGGACTATAAATGAACTTTATTTTTACAACAAATTTTATATGGCTAGAACTGATAATAAGAAAAATCACCATGTGATGGCAGTGTGGCAGAAACTGTCCATGGCAATGTCTTCCTACACATTACATACAGTACTGATGTAAAGGGATTATGGCTCAATCATTTTTATGACTTTTTGGTATAATGGTTGTGGACTGTTGTTTTTCATATGAAGGTTCTTTTCTTAGTGAGTAATGTTTACACATCCGTTATAAAATGTGTATTATTTATACATAATGTTATATCTGGCTTAAATATTTAACATGTACCACATCATAAACACTTTTGGTTCAGATGCCACATGCAGCTGTAACATTTAAGTTGGCATGCATGTATGCATGTGACCATTAGCTTGTCAATGCAATACCTCCCCACTATCGTCATCAGTTACGCTGTTGGCTACATAAGGTCTTATGACATGACGAATGGAACCCGGTCATGTCCATTCAAACACTTAACTAGGAACACCTAAAGTTATACCTTTTTTCAATTAATTGAAGCTTGTTAAAATTTTAGGGACGCATGCCTTTTACTTAAAGGTGGGGCTGCAAATAGCGAATTTCCGGTGACACCGATAACTTGCAGATTCCTAATTTAAGGAACATGTAGGTCAATTTCTCATTGAGGTGTTTATAGTTGCATTTGAAGTTACTACAACGGCGATGTGTTTAATCATATTTGTTTAAGTGGTCAACTGCATGAGCCAAACGAAAATCAGACTTTTTGCAAGGTTTTGCTACTTGCAACCCACCATTAAATCCCATATATAGCATATCTAGATATATCTGGACTAACAGTATATTTATATTGCCAGATGAAAACATATAACTTGTGATTATGTGAATTTGATTTAGACTATACATGTAGATTGATTAAGTCATACATAATTTAATGTCAATTTGATGTACATCTGAAGATTGATATAGTCCGATAACGTGAGATATAACGTTATGATATACATCGCCCATTCCCCCCCCCCCCCCCCCCCCCTCCTTCATTTCCCTCAGTTACGTTATTGCATTCGACCATTAACAGTTTAGTCTAAATCTGATCCAACCTCACAAAGAATTCCTCAAACTGCTGGCTTCCTCCTGACTTTGGGGGTTGCAATTTAGCTCCATTACTAAATTGCGAAGTTCAACCATTTCTTGACTACATAAATAATTATTGGGCCACCTCTCCACATTAACTTCCACTTCATCTAAATCTTCTTCTTCACAGAACAGCTTGAAATCAGGTGCTCCTGTAAGTTGTGGAGTGAAGAACAAATATCATGTCTTCCACCTGGGCTTTCTGCCTCAGAAACTGACCGAATGCAATGAGAGTTCCATTCTGAGGCTACCTGATGTAATTCTTTCCTAACAACACGACCAAAGAAGTATCGGATGCCCTGTATATGCAATGGATCAGCAGTATTCAATAACCCAACTGATATCATATCTTTGAAATAATTAATCAACCAACCCAGACAACTCTTTTTCAAAAAGGGCCACCAACACTCGATTCTCTGATTCGCTGAAGATTTCCCGAAGGTTGAAACACCGATTCCATTAATTAATTCAGAGTGCAGGTGAGATATTGATCCATTTTCTGTCCCAGGGTAAGTAAAGAGCTGTGCCTTCGAGTTGTCGTACGCAATCGACAAAGTACCCCGCAGTTATTACAGGATTTTTGTTTGAAGGACCGACTTCGAGCCATAAAATTCTCCTGGAGTAGCCATCAATTGCCCCGTGGATTGCAAGGCCGTAAGGGACTAGCTTGTCGTTGCCATCAACGTGCCATATATAATTGGGTCCTGCTTCGTATTATAGGCGTCGCCGTAGCCGGTGTGATGATCTAGCCTGGACACCCCCTGGATCAACAGCAGTTAGGATCTGCCTGACAGTTTCTCGCTTGGTTTTGATCCCATGGAAACATCTGAGACGGTGATGCATCAATCGGTAGCATAACGATGAGCCACTGTGTTCAAGTTCTTCTTCAATGGAAAGTGCAACATCTTCAAGTCTAAGAGAAAATCAATTTGAAATATTTAACAACTTGGTTCATGGACCCTCCAACTGAAGCCAGAACCCCCACACAGTTTGTAATGAGACACAGAGTGGGTACTAAAATCCCCCCACCCAATTTTTTCTTCGCTACCCCAAGAATTAAGGCCCCTGTCCGCACTGACATTATTATAATAGACATAATAGGCCTACTTATTCTTTTAATTAAATTAATTTTTTTCATTGAGAAGAAGTCATTGATCGCAGTCCTGCAGTGGAGGGGTCTAAGGATAGTGGGTATCTCCCTACCACTCTTGGAAAGTTTTTGTAATGTGATGAAGGGTGCTGGTGAGATGCAAAGGGACGAAATTGTTAGGTTCATAATCCTTGCTACTTTTTTTTAAATTTTAAAAATTGCACTATAGGGGAGAACAACAGGGGATACTAACGTTAACGTTATTAATATCGGATATATATTGACAGCTTAGGCCTACCGAAAAACGTCGCATTTTTTACGTAACTGGCAGCGACTGTAAAATGAAGGGTATGTACAGTAGCGTTCAGCGGCTAGGTAAAATGGGCCTGGCTTCTATCCATTGAAAATCTCGAAACGGAAAAGTCGAAACATCGAAATCTCGAAACATCGAAACGAAAAAGTCTAAATCTCGAAACGAAAAAGTCGAAACATCCAAATCTCGAAATATCGACTTTTTCGTTTCGAGATTTCGAGATTTCGACTTTTTCGTTTCGAGATTTATACTTTTTCATACGAAATCTGGAAACATCGAAACGAAAAAGTGTAAATCTCGAAACGAAAAAGTCGAAACATCCAAATCTCAAAACATCGAAACATCGACTTTTTCGTTTCGATGTTTCGACTTTTTCGTTTCGAGATTTAGACTTTTTGATACGAAATCTGGAAATCTCGAAACATCGAAACGAAAAAGTGTAAATCACGAAACGAAAAAGTCGAAACGTCCCTTCAGGGCCACGGTACCAAACAACCTAATGCTATTATCCTTGCAACTGCTCTCTATGACATTCTGGCATTAACAGATGGAATAAAACTACGGAAGGCCAAAACGAACACGACAGATGTGCCGACAAATTATACCTCATATTGGATGATTATTCACTTTATGCTTTGTGTTATTGATAATATAAGTACTTCAATGAATTCATTGACCAAAAGACCTATAAAACGATATACTGGACAACTATATCCATTACAAATGTCCAAAATAGTATGCGATTAAGCGATTATCGTGTTAAATGGCCGCCATGTTGGATTTTGTGCGTATCCATGCCGGAAAAAATTGGAAACAGGTGGTTTTGATTCGTAAGTGATCTAAACAAGTCAAAAAGTACCAGTTTCAAGATTCTATATGAAAGGTTCACTCCCCTGTTAATTGCAACATAACCGCATACACCATCATTCCAATTCTGATCAATTGAGACTCTTTCATCTTTGTATAATTGACTGTTTGCAACTAGCCATTTTGCAGCATCAATTACTTTATTGTATAAACTTGACAGGAATGGCCATGCTTTCATTTAGCTTGCGTGGTAATAGTCTACATGTACTTGACATCAGCTGCAACATTTACCACATTTCCTTTCAGATTCAATTGTCGCCGTCTTGGAAGTTCTCGAATTTACAGAAATGGTATACGAAGAGCTACTAATTTATCTTCAAGAGAATGCAATTGTAATTCTTTTCGAACTGTCACAAATTTCACGTTATTTTTTTAGGCTTAACGGTGGTATCTTATCAGAATTAATAAATTCCTTGCAGGTACTACATATCCACAATTTGTTGTCGATAGAAGGATTGTGTACAGCAATGCTGCATGTACATTTTCCTGTTTTCTGTACAAAGCTAGTGACACTTTCTCTATACCATAACTGTTCACAACAACAGCACACTAATTCTGGACCTAGTGAAACACAGTTGAGAAAACCTTGTTGAATTGATGAAGTGTTACAGCTGGTTCTCTTGTTGTATTTTGATTTGATTTCATTAGCTGCAAACTGTGCATCTGTTCTATCTTGTGCCATTCGTTCTTGATTCTATTGTTTTTCTGGGAGTGTACGTGTCATTTTTGCGAGTAGTGTTCATTCGTTTGATGTTTTGTTTCTGTTTATTTTGAGAATATTCCACTTTTTGTCTTGTGTCTTTCATTCGTTTTATGTTTTGTTTCTTTTCATTTTGAGAATACTCTGGTTTTCGCCCTGTGTCTTTCATTCGTTTGATGTTTTGTTTCTTTTCCTTTTGAGAATACTCCTGATTCTGTCTTCTTTCTTTCTTTCCTGTTTTGTATTTTTGAGAGTACTCCGGTTGTTGTCTGATAACTTTCATTTGCTTGGTGTTTCTTGTTCTTTCATTTTGAGTGTACACACAATCTGTCCTCTTGGTTTTCATTCTTTTTATATTCGTTTGCATTTTTCTTGACAGTACATCTTGTATTGTCTTGTAGTTCTTTGGTAAATAATGTCTTTTTTCCTTTCTTGTTCTCTGTATGCACTGTTAGTTGCTGTAAGTTTTTGCATTCGTTTAGTACTATTGGAACAGGTAATACTGGGAGGTTATTTAGTGAAGTTCACTTTCTGTTTCTGTTCATCTTTATTTTGTTGCCACAAGCTTTGTCTGCTTAGTTCTTCTTGTATTTGCTTGTGCAGATTCAAGACTGTGCTACAAGACAGAGATCAGTATTAATAAGTCCATACATAACATGAAAGTGATTTCTATTTGTGTTTTTAATGTAAATTCCACGTTTAATTGTATTTACTCTTTCTGAGAGACTACCGCATGCTGGAAATCGTAGCCATTTCCATTCACTACCAGATACAGCATATGTATAAATGTCAGTTTGTAAAAGTTTTGCAGCAGTCATTATTTCCACTTCAGTAGCCCACACTGAATCATCTGACATATGGGATGTTTCAATATAATCATGAACAGATTTACTAGTAGATTGCAGGTCACATTCCAGAAGAGATTGCACTATTAAGCGTCTTAGGATATGATGACTATTTGCAGACTTTGTTATTATGAATGACAACGATCTAAAGAAACAATTCCCATGACCTAGTATTCTCCAAATATTACATGGTGTTGCAGTATTAGTATACAATATTGGACTGTACATATTTCGGAAATTTGGATAAGAACTGGCATAAATGTTTTTGTCTGTTATTCACTGCTTTAATATAGCAATCTCTCCATCACGCTAAAAGTCATCTGGAGGGAAGAAAGTAAACGTGTCATGAGTGTGTAGACTTTGCAAGTTAATATCAGTCATTTTCGTTTGACCAACTAAACGTTGCTGTACTTTTTTTTTTAAAGAGAGAGTTTTATTAGCATATGTTTGTGACTGGCATGTTTGGTTTGATGTTATATTTTGCTTTGCTTTGATTCTCTTCTTGTCTTGTTTCGCTGTCTGTAACTGAATTTTTGGATTCGTGGCATGACAGAATATTGTGGACAATCTCCTTTTGGACAACAGTTTTGCTGGGATAATAGTGCATATAGAGAGTGATTGACTGAAATGCAGTTGTGGATTTTGGATATTTATCACAACACTTGATCAGAATGTGTTAATATTTTGGGAATGTTTTTCTTTGCAATGCTTGGAATTCAAGTACTTTTTGTATGCCTGTGAAACTCTTGTTAATATTGTTAAGTGCTTTTTGAGTGCTTAAAATTGTTTTCTATCAAAGTACTTGTTGAGTTGCCTAGAAATTACTTCAAGAGGTGATAAGCATATATATGTTGTTATATTTTCTTCACTACTTTGCAGCACTTTTTTATGAGGTAATTTTTAGCAGTTTTCCAGGTTTTGGAGAGTATTTGATTTCGAATATTTTCAGTGCTGTATATTATGCTTTGTTAGTAATTTGTAGCGGTTGTTTTGCTTTTTTAGTACTTTTTATATTTTTAGCTCTTTTCAGTGCTTTGCAGCAATTTTTAGCTCTTTTCAGCAATTTTTATACGTTCTTCGGTACCTTGCAACACTTCATATGCACTTAACAGTACTTTTAATGGTTTTTATGTACTTTGCAGTACTTTTGGTGCTTTTTTTCAGTACCTTACAGTTCTTGTTATGCGTTTTTGCTACATTTTAGTCCTTTATGCTTGTCCAAGTACTTTGCAGTACTTGTTTAAGCTTTTTGCATTAATTTACAGTACTTATTATGCTTGTTATGGTTTTTATGCTAATATTTAATTTGTAGTGCAGTAAATTTTGTGCTTCAATATTGTCGTTGGTTTCCCAGTATATATGTGTGGTTTGAATATGGTATTGTTTGCAAAAAAGTTCTTTTTCACTTTCAGAACAGTTTGTCAGTACTGTGCTTAATTGACTACTTTGAGATACTAGTCTTCAAGGATTTCTTTTTATTGTGTCATTGTGCTGTTTTCAAGGATACATATACATATTTTCAGCTTTTACAGCACTGAAAGTTCATTCAACAAGGAAGCATCGTGACCAGAGTCATGTAGAGCTGTCAAACAGATTCCATTATGTTAAGGTACCACTGAAGTGTGCTATTGCATACTCTAAGAAAGAATGCTCTGATTTGCATGCATTTTGAAGTCATCTCAAAAATCATATCAATAATGGTGACACGGTTGAATGCGTATATTCGTATATTTCATCGTATTTCAATCGTATATTTCATGCATGTGAAGGTAACACAAAATGACAGAATTTTTGGTTTATTTGTCTCGTTGCCACATAAATTGGTGTGCAAAACGTGTGAAAAATGGTCACAAAAGTTTCACATTACATTTCAGAATTTTAAAAAGAGGAATAATTATGGTGTTGAAGCTGGCAATGGTAATAAGCCCACTACTGCAGAAGAAAGTTTCGATATGAAATTTGGGGAACTGACAGGACAATGTCATAGAAGGTGAGAGTAATTCTGATCAGTCAAAAGGGGAATTTTCGAAAAGTTTGGCATTATTTCTACTTAAGCTGCACGGGAAACAATTAGTCCGAGAATGAACCGTACAAATTATTGTACAGGAAGTAAGAAATATATATGAAATTTGCCGAGAATCTGTTCTAGTTAGGCTTACAGCTAAATGAAGGCCGAAAACATTTGTAATGACCGTATTCAAATACCGTATTCAAATACAATTAGGGATTGGACTAGTCTGCCTTGAGACCTCATTAGTAGTTCCAGTGGTTCTGTGAATCCTGTCACTCATATCAGTACTCGTGTCAGATCTAACTAATTACTCTCTTGACGTGTGTGTGGTGAGATATTGTCCCTTTTTGCGGATGTGTCACCGTAACGAAGACGAAGACTCATTCATTATTAGATTACCTTAACTTCGGAAATGAGTGGGATGTTGCCGTGGACAGTAAGAAGGGAGAACTGGATCGAAACATAGTAGAAACGAGTTCTTTAAGTCACTGAATTTTGTTTCCCCTAGAAGCTGTTCCTCATGGGAGGGATATTTCAGGAAAAAGCATTACTGTCGTTATGTTCCCATCTTGCAGACTAGTAAAGTTCTCATTGATAATGACTTGATTCCAATAAATTCAGACGGGAGCAAACAAGATGCAGCTACCAGGGTTTACAGATATAACAGATGGAAACGTTTTCAATTAAAATACACTTTTTGGAAGTGTTGAAAATGCACTGTCGGTTATTGTATTCCAAGATACCTCTGAAGTAGTTGATGAACTTGGATCTGCCAAAATAAATGGAATATATTGTCTGTGTATTTCACTCTTGGCAACGTTCCTCCTCAGTGTAGGTCACTTGTACAGGAAGAAGTATGGACAAGATCAAGTATTTCAAGTTGGCTCACAATAGATAAACTACGTTTAAGAGGGATTGTTCAGCTTGTTTGTGCTCCTGAAATATCATGGGATCAAATTGTTTAGCTCAAGGTGTTAATAGAATAGTACCATGAGGAAAGAAAACAACTCTTTTTTTAACGGTGTGCTAGGAATTGCCATAACTTTGTTAATGTACCGCATACGCTGTCAGAAAGACAGCAGCTACAGGCATATAATGATGATAATAATAATAATAATAATAATAATAATAATAATAATAAGAAAAAGTTCTTAATATAGCGCCAAATACCAAAAGGCCTCTAGGCGCTTTACAAAACCTAAAACAAATAGAAAAAAAAAAGAGAAATAAAAGGAATGAAAAGTCTAGAAAACACATAAATGAAAATTAAACAATATGTAAAATACGAACACAAAAATGTTAAAACACGAGAAGACTATAAAACAGACCAAAACCTATAAAAAAAAAGGATTAGCACATAAAATAGAGTTATACAAAAATAACAGTCTAGATAAAACCACGAGTATATAAAAGTGACAAAATCACGTAGAGAAACTAAAAACATGTGTTTTTAAAATTTTCTTAAATATGGCGAGAGATTTGGCAGTCTTTATGTGGTGTGGTAGGTCGTTCCAAAGCTTCGGTGCAGCGACCGAGAAAGCGCGATCTCCGTAGTTCTTGGTTGAGACGGTTTTCGGGACCACGAGGAGTGCCTGCGATGCTGAACGGAGCGAGCGTCCCGGGGTGTAAGCAGCGAGAAGATCTCTAATGTAAGCAGGAGAAAGACCGTTCAGTGACTTGTAAGTAAGCAATAGAATTTTATACACAATGCGGTCCTTCACTGGAAGCAAATGGAGCTCGTTCTTTCGCAAGGCATTTATGTTAACATCCCTACCACTTACACCCAGGACAACTCGAGCGGCACTATTCTGCACGCGTTGTAGCTTGGCAATGGCAGAATTTGGTAGGCCATAGAGAAGACTGTTATTGGCATCGAGATGAGATGTTACGAAGGCGTGTACAAGTCGTTGAGCAGTCGGCCGATCTATATATTTCCTTATACGACCAATCTTTGATATTCCAAGACTTGCAGAGCGACACACTTTGTTCACATGCGATAGTGCAGGGAGTATGTTTCCTGAAAAAAAATCATTGAAAAAGGTCAGGAAGTAAATCATCCTGAAATTGTGGCTTCCCTGCAGTTAAAATAGTTACAGTTTGATTCAGCCACAGTGAGTAACAAATAATAGGTCTATGGTACTCAGTACAGTGCAGGTTTGTTTATGACATGCAAATGTACAAATTCAGTCTTACAATTTGGCTGTATTCTGTTCACTATTTTATGTAACAGTGATGCATTTCTTGTTCTTAAACTTCATAATGCTATCCTTCTTCAGGAACTAGGTGTGTACTTGCTACAAGCATAAAATCATGCAGCCTGTCTGAAGGTTTGATAATTTGCTTTATTAGTATCCATTGTCAGCTTGTCCAGTTTAAGGAAGACTCCTGCTTCCACTGAAGCATAATTGTTTCCACTCATGGCTTCTTCAGCAATCATCATGGAACTTGGCCATATGATATGGATGTTTGTGCATACAGTTACATTGCCTATGTTCAATATGTCACAGCTCTACACAGGGTCCAATACCGTACATTCAGCATATATCGTCTTAGGCTGTGTATCTTTATACAACAATATTTCAAACATCAATTAAACATATCAATTATGAATGCTGTCAATTGACATAGAAATTGTTAAGAATACATGGATGTTTCACAGCAGAAATGTTGCACCTAGACTAAATTTAACAATTTCTTCCTTTAGTTTTATTTTCATGTGAGTGAACACACTCACTCCTCACTTGGCCTATCATAGGCCACAAGTTCGAAATTTCATTTGCTATTTAATACATACTTATTAACGCTTTATAATGCACTCCGTAGTTATGTTTCCTTGAACAAAGATGTGCATTTTTGTTAGTGCAGAAAAATCAAGTATTCTGAGCTACAGTAAAGGAATAGTTGATGCAGTGGTCATACTTATTGTTTGAGCCATTGTGACAAAATAGTATATAGTAGTATTTGTCAGTTTGAGGTGTGAACTTAATAGTGTGATAGAAGATCACATTTTTCGGGGGGATGTTTGGTTTTCCCTCTCTGGCAACCCTTTTGGTTGCCAGAGAGGGAAAAGCAAACATCCCCCCGAAAAAGAACCATTGAACTAAAAGGAAATGTATGAAAATTAATATAAATGCGATGAAGATATCATTCGGATGAATATGATAATGTTGTTTTTACTATCCGCACAATGATCAACACAAGCAGCATAACCATCTCAGGGATAATAGAATTTCTCCTGAAAAGTATTCATATGATGAGCCACTGTCATGAATTGGTTGGTATTGAACCGATGCCTACTCTTTATAAATCTTTAGATACGAAAGGTCAGTCTGTTATGCACTATTTGAGGAAAGTTGCTACCAAATAGCCACCTTTAAAATATGTTTTTCATGCCATAGAAGTTGCCAGAGCAGAAACAAACGATCTTATTCCTGAGATGCCTGGATTAATATGGCTACTGACTTGCTACTTTGGGGAGAAAGTAGATAACCTGTTGTACCTATCAAAGGTGAGTATTTCTATAAAGTGAACTGATATTTCTTTTCTATTTCATTTATTTGCAAAGGTTATCATGCTGGCAAATAACTTGGCAATGTTATAGCAAGATAAGGTTGAAGACTACATTACCAAGTGCAATGTCACCCTGGTAGAGATGAAGCATAAATTAGTTGAAAGAATAATTTGAAAGCAAGGGAGGGCAAAGTGGGGATTACAAGTAAAATTGCAGTATCACATTGTCATAGTCTCTGTAGTGATATGTTTATCAGCCTTAGAGGACACCTTACATTGAGTTGCAGATCAGCACCATGACAACAACCTGACTATGCCGCAGGTGCAGAATATGTTCTTAGATCAAAAGCAATGTGTGTACTCAAGGTGTAACGCCACATGCATTCTTTTTAGTATGTTTATTCAGACTTGGTCAAATTTTGTGCTGTACATGGCCAATAATAAAACATTATTTTGTAATGAGCTGTCTTTTAGACTGCCATCATGATGGCTACTTAAGTATATTTTTACCTACACCTAGGTGACATTTAACTGCTATGTTAATATCCTAACTAGGGCCATGTTCCACACAGTTTGTCTTGGACTTGAGTGTGATTTCAAGTTAAAAACAGACTATGTATCAAACCTAAGATTCTGGGTTACTCTTTGTGGGATGGGGCCGAGATCAAAGTGTTATCAAGAGCTCTGCCTTCAATTATTTGTCATTTCTGCCACCAGACAACTTTGTATAAGTTTTAGGTTCTCAAATTCAAGTTGCACATATTTTACTTTCCCAGGAGACAAGCAGTGGTCGGGAGGCTGTTTCCAGCTTGAACTCAGCAACACCCTGTATTATTGTTTCGGGTAAGCTTCTGGAGTGTACATTTCGGGTGTTTTGGTTAAGAGAGCCTTGTTATATTCATCAACAATATTTAAGTACATCAGATTTAAAGTATCGCTTTGATCCTGCTCAACATTTTGTTTGCATACTACCGATTGTTTTTTTCACCCTGTCTTTTCCCCCTATTGATCCCTTCCTTGGATCAGACTATAGTAGGAATTCCTGTTTCTTAATTCAAATGCAAAGTCTTCCTTTCCAAATTGTGCAATAGAGGTATATACTTATCAAAAGTGTTCTAAATGTGACATGGGAACAACTGTACTAGCTTTCAGTATGGTAGATACTTGTTACTGGAAAACAGTTTGCCAAGATTTAGTTTAATGTGATGTTAGATGAAAGAGAAGATTAATTTATTGAAGTTACATCTTCTGGCTAACATTGGAAGTGGCTCTAAATATGCCTGAACCATTGTAAAAATTTAGGGATCAGTCTGGTGGCAGTAATTTAGACTCATTTTTGTTGTAATGGCATAAGCAACCATCGAATCAATCCTTACTTGGAAGCATAAGCAATGTTAACATGAATGTCCAGTAAGTAGTAAAGGTAAAAAAGTATCAGAAACATTGTCTTGATATTAAAATTATGACGTGTACATGTATATCAATTAGCATTGAGGGTTTGTAGTCAGAATGGGGTAATTGCATTTGAGATCAAAGACCGTCATGAACATATCTCTAAAAACGCACAGAAAATAATTACTGTCCTTCAGGAGACTTTTGGGGAGAAAATAGCTCTTGGCTCCCTCATGAGAGACATATGTAATCGCAGTCAGAGGAGGATGAGTCAGTAACTGATTTTTCATATGCTTTGCTTAGTTTGGTGGACAAATTGTCTGGAGTGAAAGGTGCTTCCGATGCCCAGGCCACTCTGAAAGAGCAGTTCAGAGATGGCATCACAGATGCGATGCTGAGACGGGAGGTGAAAAGAATGATGAAAGACAAGTGAAAAATTACGTTCCTAAAACTCGGAGACTGGGCAGTGGACATGTCCGACGACGCAGACTCCTTGCCTCCACATCGTTCAAGACGCGCACATGCTAACGCAGTGCAGGCAGATACGGCTATCGCAGATGCTATCCAAGTCCTGTCGACAGCAGTCCGGGGTCAAACGGAAGTTCTTGACACAATTAGAACACAGCAAGGCAATTTCCACAGTCGTCTTAGCAGAGTCGAAGAAGACTTAGCTAGAAGTTCACACAGACAAAGGTCAAACAAATCCAGAAACCAGTCGCGACCCAACCAATCAAGAAGGGACCTCAGCCAAGTAGAATGCTACCGTTGCCACGAAAGGGGTCATTTTGCTAGTACTTGTAGAGCCAACAGTGCCAACCAAAGAAACCATCCTTAACAGTCGGAAAACTAGATGCACCCAGACCCGTGAGCCTGGCGATGGGTGTTGCTTCGCATTCAAGTTTACAGGTGGGCTGAAATTTGGTTAATGTATCCGATTCCACTATAGGGGAGTGCCCTGTTACTATTGTAGAATGGAGTAATACCCAAATTAAAAGCTTTGATTGACACTGGGTCTCAGGTCACCAGACTTTCAGAAAATGTTTTTAATTTATGCTTCCCAAATGTTCAACTAGAGCAATTGCATTGGCTGTCTCTAAATACAGCGAAAGGGTCCTCAATTCCTTATAAAGGTTATTTTGAGACCGACCTTGTAATTGCCGGTACGGTAATTCCTGGTCGAGGGATCCTGGTGGTTAATTGAAATTGTAATGCTCGGATGTTAATTGGTATGAATGTGTTAAGAGAGTTACCCCCTGATATCCTGGTTCGACAACTGGGCCTCCCCATGCAGTCTTGTCAAAGAGTGCAGAGTACAGATCTTATACATCGCCTTATATCTAAAGGTATTGAAGTGTTGTTATGTACAGTTTATCTTTTATAAGTTTGAGGACAATGTATTTAATTATTTGAGTGTTATCGAAAAGTATGTGGTAAGGTAATATTATGGTTAAGATAAGCTTTCGGTTTATATTGTTGTTAATCAGGAATTAAGTTCATTATGTTCATTAGTTTTAGTATCCCACATTGGATTTGTGTTATGGGTCTTTTGCCATTTCAATATTTTTGGGTCTGTTACCTGGGATATTTTACAGTTGTGTATGTGTTTATGAATGCCGCCATATTGTTTTCTTTGACGAGAGTGATTTAGGATTAGGGAATCCTTGTGCTACTTAATCATATATTATGATTATTGTAATGTATTATATGTATTATATCTTAATAGTATTTCTCCACTCAGAATATGATTTTAGTTTACCTTTACTGGTTGACTATTTTTCTGTTTCTTACTGTTTCCTTACTGTGCATTTGATGAAAGTGAAAATATTATATTATATATAATATGTTGTTTTGGCGAGTAATTGTTTTTTTTTGGGGTGGGGGGGGGACCGTCTGTTTTTAGATACGAAAATTTTCCATTTAAATTTCATGAAATGAGGGATTGATGTGAAACAGGTGGTAAGTTTCCAGGTTTAAGTTTATCGTAATACAAATCAACGGGTTTGTTATCAGTTTTGAATCTTCAGTTCGTTTCGGGTTTTCATATAATTGATCAGCTCGCCGAGTCTTGTGAGTAGACGAGAATAAATTCTCGCTTGAATTCTTTTTTTAGGGGGGGTTATGTGCAGTGATTTCTGAGACTTGAGTTCAAGGACATATTTTTGGGTGTCATGATTATCTTAAATAGTAATCAATGTTGTGCTGGATTTAACACCGAGAAAATGTCCTTTGAGTTCCTGTTGCAATTTCCAAGGGTCCTTTAAATAGGGAAGGTTATTTATGTTGTTGTCGCTTGTCTGTAAAGGCAAATGCTTCACAGAGTATAATTGTTTCTTTTTCCTCTTTCAGCAGCAGTAAAGGAAAGAGTTTTTCATTTTTCCCACCGCCCTCTCTTGTTTTTGGCTTAAGTCATATAAATTCTTGTTTCATTTTTACACTATTCACAAATCTTGACAATTAATCAGTTGTACACTGAAAATAAAATTGGGTGTCAATTGACACCTTTAAAGGGTATATGTGTTCTGGACACCATTTTTACGCATTTTACACCCACAGTTACTCACAATGACCCCTTGAAGAGTGTCATTCTTGCATCGCTCCGAGAATGCACATTCTTATGTTGACACCATTTGGGTGTAATCATCAATTTTACCCCGTTAGAGGTGTCAAAATACACCACTGTGGTGTCCAGCAATATGCCGGCTATGTGGTGTCAAAACAATTTGACGGGGCCGGTTGACACCTTTGGAGTTAGCGTGACACTCTTTGATACTGATTTGCATACTGGCACCTGTAGATAAACATTACGGGGGTCAAACTAAGGTAGTAAGGGGTCAGATGACACCTTTGAAAGGTTGGAATCAGCGTGACACCCTTTGGTACTCATTTGCCTTACATACTGACATGTACTGTAGTGACCGTCCGTTACTATGTTCCCGCCAAAAGCAAAGGGCGAAAACAGACTGCTTGGGCATGTTACAGTACAGTCTGTATATTTTTCTTACGTGCGTTCATACGCGTTGGTAAGATGTATGTTTCACTAAAGAGTGTGCTATTTTTAATGATACAGTGCTCCTAAACCATTGCTTCACGGTACTTGATTCTTTCAAAGTTTATTTTGTCTAGTCCAAAAACTACAAAATAATGATTACAATGCTTTCCTATAATATATTTGCAAGTTCTGCATTTCTAAAGTTGCTATTTCATGCTGCGATTCAGCATGAGGAAGGGGCTTTGATGCAAATTGTTTACCAAAGTAATCATGTTAGAGCTGTCAGGGTTATATACTTCAATTATAAGTATTAATTCCTTACACCCAAACAAATTTCAGGGTTGTAGCTTTTCTCAATATTAATTTAGCAAGTTGTTTAGTTGCTCCGATGTACAATAAAGGTCGTCTTTGACAGGCAATCACTCAAATTGCGTGATGTTGAAATAATCTGATTAATTTCTTGTGGAAGAGATATAGTACCACCCTGTTTGTACAAAAAAATTCAGGATGTAGTTGCCTGCCAAAAAAGTTACTGGCTTAAAAAATAGTGTTCTAAAACTAAAGGTTAAAGGTCATTTTGAGGTCAAACAGTGAAAATCATGTGTGTCATTATCAAAATTTAGATCTCTGATCCCATGACTGATTAATATTCATGAGCACCACAAACAGTAGTATTCACTCATTATAATAACTAACACTTATGATATGGTTTTGTGACTGTAAGTGTCCAATAGAAACTTGGTTTGAACAGCATTTACAATGTTCAATTATGTCAAGCATTGTACTGTGGTTGAGCTACGGCATCATTCATTCTATAGTTTTACAAAACTAAATACAGATTTTCCTATTTCAAGAGTGTGAATCCTAAAATAATCAGGTTTTAAGATGATCCATTATTTCATGTATTGTACAGAATTTTGTTTTAACATCAGTGCTGTACATTACTTTACAGATTATAGCAGAGTTCTTTCGAGTGACTGAAGTGAACTTACAGGAGAATTTGACACTGGAATGTCAAATATCACCCCTATGCTGTTGGAGATCAAGACCTCAAGAAAATTGCAGTAATGGGTGAATAATATTCCAGAAGACACCCAGGACAATAAGTATGGTAAGTAAGTCCCCTCCCCAGTAAAAATGTTGGATCCCAACTTGTGATTGCAGCGGGTAGAAAACTTAGACCCATATACCTGAATATCTCTACTCGGGCACCCAGGTAACAGTGAGGGGTTTGGTGAGTGACCTCTATGACCTCAGGTGACCTATATACCAAAAACAATAGTAATGCCATTTCGCCCATACCTCTAAAGTAGCACTGGATACAGGACACACGAGGACGAAAGTTTAATGAAAAGATTTAGAAATAATCGCTGTGGTTAATTTATTCACCTGTTGATCATAAGCTTTAATTATTGGGATCATCAAATTGCCAGGGATTGAATAAGTGGTCCCTCATCAGCTACTTGTGCCATAAACTCCCTCAAGGGCACAATAAACAATCAATACTTTGAGCAGTACTGTACTCACACAAAATGTACATACTGCACATGAGGTATAGCCTAAACTTAAGGCGGAATTTTCACCACAGAAACATCTTGGAATTTGTCATTTTATAAAATTGTCCAAATGAATATTTTTTATTTTAATTTAAAACAAGTATTATCTCAAATGTAATTGTGATCCAAGGCTAGATTGTAGGCAGTCTCAAAGACTGAACATCATGGATTCAAATATGGAATTCTGACAGAATTTTACTTTTAGAAAACACAAAATTCCTGTGTTAGTTTAGCCTAAGCCCAAAGTAAACAATTGTAATGAACAATTTCATTTCTAGATCTGTATTGATCTTTACATATCGAGCCTTCCGTATCCAGACACATTGCTATCAGAGATGTGTCAGGGTTGCGGTTTGGCTTATCATCACTTCATATAAAAACTCCCGAAATCAAATCAAATCAAATATGAGTTGAAAAGTTTCTCTGGAATGTCAAAATGTCAAAGGTTAATAAGTTATAGCTCTCAACAAAACAAATCATCACTTTAGTCCTAATCCGTTACCAAGAAAGACGACATTTAGGCTACATTTCCGGGGCCCTCTGGTCAATGTTGTTGGGCTAGGTCTTTGAAATTATGATATATTTTGCTGTTTTCAGAGGGCCATAACTTCTGAACCACTCCAGCTATAGAGCTAACAATTTTGGGGAATTAGTTTGAAACTTACTGTTTCAAGTAGTCAGTTTCAGTGAAATGTAAGGAGGTCACATGGGGATGTTTCTGAAGATTTGATCATTTAGCATGAAATGACCCTGTTGGTTGATATAATGGATACATAATGTGTTCATTTAAATTAATTTAAGGGGTCAAAGGTCAAACTTTTCAAATTGCTGTAACTCTGCAAACTTGTACAATTGTTGGTTGATAGTGGGTATAGATAGTGGTCTGCTTTTGTCCAAGCCTTATATACTCATTATTTAACTGAATATGTTTCTTTGCCTATTTAACAGCCAAAGCCTTGCTGTCCATCCCTGTACATCTACAGGAGAGTGTAGATGTCTTGATGAACAACCACTGTCCAGGACATGTACAGTTACCGTTAACTGCTGTCATTGTGTGCGATGTGGGAGTGGAGAGCGAATCATTTCAGCTTTATGTGGAGAAGGAATTGGTGGGAGAGTGGACTTTGATTTGGATGGCATTCATGGGCTTCTTCGCTGTACATTACATTTTTGATCTTCAGTAAACCCCCAAAAATGTAACAAAACACTGACGTTTGTACAAACATTTATTTGTAAGATGGAGGACTCTGTGAAAACACCAGATGCAGTGCTCAAGTTTTGGTCTCAAGTGGCATAGGAAGCATTTCGGACTGTCAACGTTTTTGCATCAAAACGTCAAACGATCGTCACTTAAAGGGGAACTAAAGGCAAATTTACAAAACCCTATATAGATAGAGAAACTGCTTGTAACAGATGCACATAATTGTCCACAGTCACCCATAGACTACAACCCATAAAACTACAGTTTTCCTAATAGTCTGAACTGTGATCACTAGTGGAACAAAGGTTTACATATATGGATAAACGACCTATTTGTTGCTTTTAAATTTTTTAATATGTTTATAAAGGAAATCCAGAACTTCATGAACTAATTATAGATAACTAGACATCAAGCAGCAGTATTTCATGTTCAGTAATATATTTGCAACAATCAAAAGTGACTTTCTTATTTTAGTTTGCATAACTTTTTTACAAACTTTCCATGTTGATATGATTTAGTAGTGATTCCTTTTAATATATAATTGCTTCAACACATTAAAGGTGTCCCTAATGTGTGCTTATTCGAAGACAGTGCATCAATACCATTTTGGTGTCATTATAATGGGTCTTCAGGTAAGCATGTCAAAAGTTACCGGACACTCCAAGGGGATCACTTACATCCTAAACACCTTTGTGTGCTCACCTGTAAGAGACATCCTGGACATCTTAAAGGTGTCTCTTGATACCCATATTGGTGTCATTTGACTCCTCTGAAAATGGGTCTTCAGGTAAGCACCTAAAGGTGTCGGTGGTCACTGGACACCCCAAAGTAGTCTGAAATGCACCTTAAAGGTGTCACTTGGACACCTTTTCATGCTTACCTGAAGACCCACTTCTGGCCACCTTTAAAGGTGTCAAATGACACCTTTATTTTTGGAAGTGTATACTTGTTTTGTTATATTGGGTTTTTTTATTCGCTGGCTATTATACCCAGTGAAACTGCCTGACCCAGAGGGAGATTATATTTTACGCTGCAGATTTTCATAACAATTCTTTGAGTTTTATTTTTAATTTGCGTTCTTGTTTACGTGTCCTCAGCGGCACTACATAAAGTTAAATATTGTCATACATAGTTGAAGTTGCTTCATGTGTCCTTCATATAAAATATAGGTCTATATGAAACTTCATTATTGCTTCTAAACTGTCAGACTCTCAAAGAAGTTTCTATGTTAACTCATTCATACTTCGCAATATTGAATAAATGCAAAGGATGCTCGCATGTCAACGAGTTATTATCATGAAATTCGAAAGAATCCCGAATGCTTTCCAAACAAGATGATATCTATTAGATACTTCTTTAATTATCTGGAAAACAACTAAGAAGGAGTTTGGCCAATACAGAGAACAGCGTAAAAGGTTTAAAGCTACATCATAATTTATATTTAGCTGTATTTGTTTTTCTCTATACTTCCACAGATAGAACTGAGTCTTTTCTTAAAATTGCAAAACTTGCACAGTTGTTCCCTTGGCAGACTGTGCACACCAAGGTTTAAATGAGAGTAGGTGCACGGAAAGGTTGAAGTTAATGAACTATGAGCAATGAGTACCGATAGAACAATTAACAATTGCAATATTACACAAGTGAAATTGCTTGAATCAGTTAATACATTTCTTGAAGACATTCAGAAAACGTATGAACATAGTATTCTCAAGACAAACCCAGATAATACTTTTCTTTCAATAATCACTGTTGTAGCGGCGAAATGTAATTTAGAAGAGCGCCACCATTTGTATGTTAAGATAAGTTACGCTGCCAACGAGTGGTATGCGATTTGCTCCATTACTATTTGATGACTATAGAGTATATACACTGTAAAGAAGATTGAAATAATATTCCTTAATATTCCTAGTGAGAGAGGTAGATTGCTGTTTTGCAAGTCAGGAGTAGCTACAATCGGTAATTATAATATCTAGCCCTTAATTTGTATGCAGGCGCGTATCCAGGGGGGCGTTGGGGGCGCGCGCCCCCCAGGTAAGAAAAAGAGGAGAGAAAAAAAAGAGAAGAAAAAGGGAAAAGAGGGGGAAAAAGAGGAGGGGAGGAAGAAAGGGAAAAGAAAAAGAAGAAAGAGAGAAAAAGGAGAAAAGGAGGGAGTAGAAGATAATCGCCGAGACACCGGGAAGAGAAAGAGGAACAATGACATCATTACAGCGCTGATCCCTATTATACACAGGGTAGCCAGCGACGGATCAAGGATTCCGGAAGGGGCGTGTGCCTCACCCCACCCCTTACACCGACAACTCCATTTTTCACGTTTCCATTTTTCCTCTCTCACTCATGATCTATATATATACTATATATGGTCTATCATAACGCGTGTGTGTGTATATACGCCTTAAACAATTGTAGAATTGTGCTATGAAACAAACTGTGGCTGGTCTCGAACTCGACCGTGTCGTCGGGGAACATGACGCATTTCCGCCCCCCCCCCCCCTTCAGCGTGTTTCTTTATGATATCGCTAGTAATTTCACAATAGAAAATGCTTAGATGCAACTTACAAGGCCTGGGAAGTGTCATTTCCAGCGATCTGGGAGGCATTTTTGGCCAAAATTTGCTTGTACGCTTCGCGCCAACAAATGGTCCTGGGTAGTGCCATTTCCAGCGATCTGGGAGGCATTTTTGGCCAAAATTTGCTTGTACGCTTCGCGCCAACTCATGATGGAGCTACGCTTAGATAATTTGCCTACAGGCTTCGCTCCTCCCTTGGCAAATTCCTCGCTACGCGCCTGTTCGAATTTGTAAAGCAAACAGCAGATATCACATCATATCAGTGAGCATGAAAATGGCGTTCCAGGATGAACAGCCTCAAAACTGCCCGACTTGCCCGAAAAAAAGAACCCATAATTTTCGTGCGCTCCGCGCGCGTTCAACATTTCAATGTCAATATCATATAAGCAAGCATGGGTTATTACATCGCATGCCATCGTGTACCGTACGGTCCGTGAAAGTTGCGCAGTATACCGCGGGATGCTAATGTAAACAACGAAATATCTTATGCAGATGGAGAAAAAGCATGGAGGTCCAATTATGTCAAAACTCTCTTTTACATTAGACATGGCGAATTAGGGGCTGCAGCCCCCCCCCCCCGCCTCCTACGCCTATGTGTGTAGTGTTCGGTTTCGGAAATATCTGGTATTTTTTCATTTCCTTCAACCAAGTTTTATAATAGCCGTTATAACTAAGAGGTTTTAATATTTCTACACCAATAAATTAACTGTATCTGAATTTTAGAAAAATTCATCACCAACATTCTTCATCATACTTCCCTCTACTCGTGCAATTTTGACCGCTCTGTTAGGGGTTGAAGGAGGTTTTCTATATTGGTTTTCCATTAAATGAAATTTCGTGCAACATTATGGGTATGTATTCAAGTGAGTTTATTCACGAGAAATGTGAATTTTAAAATTCTGAACAAATAATGGGCTTAAAACCTTGAAAAGTGGGGCTGACGGTTATTGTGGGCCGCGACGTAGAATCACCTACAAAAGCAATGATCCACAGGACATGCAATGGATCGAACATGATTTGTGACTGGTGACAATCTTCAAAAAGGTTATGGATGGAAAAAAACTATTTCTAAATACTTGGTTCTCAGGCAAAAAGGGTTCATCTGGTTGGTCATTTTCAAGCCCGAGAAGTGCCATTTCCGGTGATCTGGGGGGTATCAAAACCACAAATTTTCTTGTACGCTGCGCGCCAACCGATGGTGGCGCTCCGCTTAGATAGTAATTCGCGCCCTCGGGTTAGAAAATCCTGGATACGCCCCTGGTATGTCAGGTGTTCGTGTAACTGGGGGGGGGGGGTAATTGTTTGTATGAATAGTGTACGGCTGGGGCCAACTCGATATGTTGTTAGTTTCTTACGTGTTTATGATTTACTCATAGACTCCAATATTATGTTGTTCGCAGAATTGGTACTCTTTGCTGGCTTGTGTTATGCACCTGTATTAAGGTTTAAGTGATGGCAATGCCAGTTCAAGTTTGTGCTTACTTTTAACGGTTGGATTCTTCAATGTTAATCGTTGTTTACTGATATGTATGACTTATAGTACAAATTTTTATGTATGAATTTTCTTCTTTGTTCATGTAGTGAACCGTCCCGAGTACGTATGTGTCAAGTCCATACAAGGTCCATATAGTTGGTAACAGAAGAGAAAATAAACGAGATTCACCTACAGATCGTGTTGGTGTTATGATTGCAGTGGACGCGTTAACGAGCGCTACAACGAATTTACCTTATGTAGTGTTGCGCCTACAACTGTAGTGTTAGTACCCTATTGGAGAAGCAAAGATGTGTACTTTGTTGTTTGATTTCTTCTGCTTTTCTGAAGCTAATGTTGATATTAACCTTGTACTGAACTTGTGACATTGCTTCAGTGTTGATCAATCAGTAAAATGTGCTTTTGTGAACCCTATTTTGTGTTGTGTTGGTTCTTGGCTTATGTTGAGTGCGGACATGTTTCTGTCTCGCTCCCGATTTACTAAAGATTTTCAGCGTACGTTAGTACTATTAGTATTATTATGATTACTGTATCGGTCGCCACTTCCCGCAATTCGGGTGTGGTAGCTTGTGTGGTAGTGTGTGTGTGTGCTACAGGCGTTGCCTTTTTATAGAACACATCGTTGTTACTTTTAAATGCCAGTCATTCATTTTGTTTTGTTTGATGCTCCTCCGTGGCCTAGCCACGTTGCGGTATAATGGCGTCGCGCAGTGATAGCGGAATTGTTAAGTTGTCCTTCACCGGTGAAGAAGCGCTAACTCCGGTGCAAGTGTTTAGTATTTTAAAGAGCAAGGGTGTTGCTGTGCCTGGAGAAGTTGATGCATTGCGAGCTCTCCAGCGTCGTAATACGTTCGATTTATGATTCACCACAGTCGGAGATCTGACCAAGAAAAAACCGTTCTTGTGCAATTATTAGCCACGGAAAGTTAAACCGGAAGTAGTCTAACTACTCTCTTCCGGATTACGAAGTTGCGCGAATTCAATCGACACCACATAAGTAAATTGTCGGAATTATGCATATTCATATATTTTAGAAGCGTTAACTTTCTTCATGTGTGACGTTAAACATTCCTTTACCCGAGAATATCTACGTTACGACGACGAATAAATCAACGTTTACTTGCGAGAAATAGTGAGGTGGGTACCTAAATTTTAGCTTAAATTTTACCTGTCACATTGCCGCCTTAAGTCAGGGTAAAGGATGTGATTTTCGGCCGCTTAAGGCAAAATTTTAAATATCATGCATCTTTGTTGGCATTTTTGTGTGTTTATATTCTCACTATGACAGACGATAAGCTATACAATGGATTCGTGTTAAACGTTTGGTGTACAAACTTGTGAAAAGTAAAATATTTCGCAAATAACTATTATTTAGCACTTACGTATTTTTCGGCCGTATTGGCTGTGATATTCGGCCATGTATATTCGGAAGTTCGGCCGTACATAATGTAAATTTCGGCCATATTTTTAAACGTTCTAAAGTCATAATTTTTATACGTTTTGACTGATTTTAATCAAAATAAATTAATATTGCAGATGTTTCTTCTGAGTTATCAACAGGTTTGATGGTAAGTAAGTATGAAACCATCTGCATGCAGCTACTTCTGACTGGTGGACTTCTAATGAATTCAACAAATGACAGAATGAAGACTTACTTTTTTTCTGATCGATAAACAGTCTATTTTCGATAATACAATGATGAATTTTGTTTTTGTATCAAACGGTATAAAATAGTGTAACATTTGAAAATGTACTAATTAACATGTTGCATGTATAACAAGGAATGTTGAATATTAAACAGTGTAACACTTAATTGACAATATTTGATTTGATTATTCAATTTTTATTTTAAATGCATGCATTTTCTGAATGTAAAACAAAATTTCAATATGATTAACAAAATTGTAATTCATTCA
>KN883845.1:222664-268681 GCA_000934455.1 Apostichopus parvimensis
GGTTATAGTTTATACTCGAATATATATAGGTTATAGTTTATACTCCAATAGGTTATAGTTTATACTTCAATATGTATAGTTTATACGACTTGAGCAAGTCTACATCACGATTACCGGTTCGACTAGACTATGAATGTATTGGTATGGTACATACTATGGACTACGAAATTCAAATAGGGCCGCTAAACCTGTCGACGTCTTTCCACGTGCGAAGTACGCTATCTAGTGGCTCTACTTCAAGTTTTAATAATCCTACAATAATTCTAGTCCTATAGGTATAACAAAATGTCAGGCTCAAACAACGCCTGAAACAATTTCAGCGAAGATGATTTTTCAGCTTTGGTCCAAAGATTTGCAGGAGCAGTTGCCAGACATGTCCGAATCGCTAAGCTATGAAAGTTTCATACACTACACTACTGTAGCCTACTGTATATTATTATTAGGCTAAGCCTTATGCTAGCCTAGGCAGTTATAGTAGTAGTACTAGTCATAGGGGCTACTTTGTTTGCTTAGCCTTTGGATTTATTTAGCTTAGACCTACATCCTTCATCCCATTGTAAAGGCCTAGTGTTGCCTGGTAAGGCTGTTATGTTATAGTTTATTATAGATAGCAAACTGCGAAGGTCCCAACTTTGTGAAGATTAACTTAGAAATTAATTTTGTTGTAACTTCAACTTAGTAATACAAATATAGTTCAAGTCTGTGACTGCTTTACGTGAACTTGCTTCCAAATGATGCAATTGGTTTCTTTTGTGTCTATAGCGGCTAGCTTCTAACTTTCCAAAATTCCGTATATAACTTAGATAACAATGCCCTAAAATAGGAGATCTAAACGCCCACCACATCATTTTTGGCAGCACCAAAATATCTGAAGAAAGGCATATCCCTCTTAGAAGTATGTGATAAACACAACTTAACAATAATTAACCAAAATACCAAACACTAGGATAAACCTAATAAACAATAATACTGGACTACGCCATAACCTCAAACCACCTTGCAACTAAAACTCATTCGATTAAAATCCTACAAGATGACCTAATCAGTGACCATTTCCACTCCTTTTTGAGCTAGACATAAACCTCAATCGCATTCAAAATAAGGAATTAACGTATAATTACAATAAAACAGACTGGGCAGCTTTTAAAGAGGAACTCTTCAAAAATAACACTATCCCCAATTACAACAAGCACAACAACGAGCTAAATTACATCCACAAATACTGTGACAGCATTGCCCAACATATATTCACTACCTTCAAAAAACATTGCCCCTTAAAAACAGAAATCGAAATCTAAATAGGAATATTCTTACACTAACTAAACTCAGACGCCGCCTTCGTAGAACCTATATGATCTCCCGAGATCCAACTCTAAAAACCCAAATTAACGAAGTTAAAAACAAAGAAATAGACAAATATTGGGGGACGACCAAAAACGAGTCCAAAACAATTGCGATTCAATCAATGACAAAAACCCGAAACACTTTTCGAAAGATTTCAAAAATCTCATAAACCCCATTACAAACCCGAACACAAACCCGAACACGGGTAATTCAGACCAAGGCCTTAGAGATGATGCAGGTAACCTGATTAGAAATACTCAAGACCAAATAAAGGTAATTGAAACAAATATTTTCAATATCTTCGATGGCCACCCTTACGATAACAGTTTAAAACAAGAAATAGACCAAACAATTATTAGAAACGCAATCAGCTTTATCCCCAACCCCTTAGGATATCTGAACTAAAACATGCCCTTACTAGAAAAAAATAAACGATTGGTATAGTGCCACTAAAAATTGCAAAAATTCATCCTCACCTGGTCATGACAATATAAATTACCTTATATTTATCAAATACCCACCAATATTCATCAACTCTCATATTATCCCTCTATTTAACGAAGTACTTAAACTGGGCTATTTCCCAACCCCGTGGAAATACGGAAAATTATTGTAATAACAAATCCAAATAAAGACCGCACCAAAATCCAAAACTACCGCCCAAACAGTCTCCTCCCATCCTTAGGCAAGATATTTGAAAGAATAGTATATAACCGCACTAGAACTCACATAGAACTAAATGATCACTTTTCCCCGTCTCAATCAGGTTTTCGAACACACAAATCCGCATTAAACCAAACTCTCCGCCTTTCCGAAGAAATTCGCATCGGCTTCATCAAAAACATACCACTGCCCTCTTCCTTGATGCCGAAAAGGCGTTTCACAAAACTTGGCACAACGGCATAAGAACTAAGCTACTAAACTCCCCTATAATCTCCCCTCCAATTAAACCAGACTTCTTTCCTTAGTGATCGCAACACAAAAATATACTACAAAAACCAACAATCAAAACCTATTCCACTTCGTGCAGGCACCCCTCGGGGCGCTGTTCTCAGCCCCCTCCTCTACACCCTTTTTGTAAATTATCTAAACATTCCCTCTCTTTAAAATTTCAACTATAGTCAGTACGCTGACGATATAGCCATTTGGAGCACCAGTAAAAATATTCATATAACGGAATTCAATGTCAAAAAAGCAATTACACATTTCGAAAACTGCTGCTCTAAGTGCAGAATAAAAATAAATCCTTCAAAATCTAAAGTAGTCAATTTCTCCTTTAAAAACTCAAAAAACCGTAACCATATTTCCAAAATCTTTATCTCTTTAACACCTTAAATCACTGCCTCTCCCTCGATATCACTTTTGATAGTAAATTATCCTTTAACCTAGACTGTAATAAAACTGCAGGACGCTGCTGGTCCCACCTTAAATACATCCAAATCCTCTCACATAAGTATAATTTCCTTCCGAAAATCACTATCCAAATCTACAAATCCAAAGTAAAACCAATTCTCAGTTACGGAAGTATCTCCTTGCTTACCATTTCAAATTCCAATAAACAAATTTTAAATACAATCCACACCACAGCTTATCGAATTGCCCTAGAAAAATCCCTTCATATATAGCTACCTCTCACGTTCTCCTCGCAGGAAACACAAAATATTTATTCACCCTACTCGTAGAATTTTAACACCAAACTATATAAAAACAACCTACAGAATGATCCATTGATCGAAAAACTCCTATTGAAATACAATGTAGCATTAACTTACTTCCCAAATAACCAAAACCTTTCTGTATTCAAAACTGTTACTTAAAACTTCATCCCAATAGAAAATCCTTTTCCTAAGTGGGTCTAGCCCCCTACTCCAGGTGAACTTATACTTATACATTAAGAACAAATAAAAAATTCCGACAAATTCCTCCCCTTTAGTAATCCCTACCTAATTGGCTCTTCAGTTCCGACCTCTTGTTTATTTATGGCTTCTACACAATGTTATTGCATAATACTTCACTTCTCAGCATCTCCCTGACTGAATAATAGAAAAGTTTCCCTAGAAAAAAAAGTCTATTCTATAAAATTATAATATTATCCCCCGTAGGGGGGTAAAAGAAGCCTGTGTGCAAAGACAGCTACATATTTAATCACTCCAGTTAGTAATGTGAAGAGAACCTAATTTTGTGCATTATTACACAGTACTTAAGGTACTGTAGTATTGTAGGCTAGCAATATTTTCTTAAAAAATTCAAACAAAAACCAACGTTAAAATTTCCTTCATGTCAAGTACACGTAAGTCTGAAGAAATTTCATCACTGGAATGTGTTGGTTTTAACTTTGGTTTCAACCTTTTATTATAATAGACACATATTACTCAATATGCTACAGTAAGACCTGTGCCCTTCTGATCAGCAATATGGGATGTTGGAAAATTCAAACTTCCTTTTGATAACCATTTGAAAATCTTTGGGTTTTCTACAACAGAGGTGTGTTCCAGAGCCCTCACGCCTAAATTAGGAGCCTTTTCAGATTTGGCGACAGAGGGTCAAGCCATCAATCCAGGAGAGGCCGTGGTAGAGGAGCTGGAAATCAAGGTCAGAGACGACATCATCTTTACACTTCACCACAGCAGGCTGCTGGAAAGGCGATGGATGTTGTTCTTCTTCCAAACTCCGATATGTAAGTTTTCTGGACATTGTTCATGTTGCTTTTTATAACTTGATTTTTGGTTTCAAGTTTGCAACCTTTGTAGTCATGCAGGTGGATGTGTGTGCGTGTGTGTGAGACAACTTGTTGTAAACATGATATCTCAGGAAGAGAAGCTTGGGCCAATCTCATATTTGATGTGTAGGAGTAACATATGGATTAGAAGTAGCCCGTTGTTTTTGGTGGAGGTCAACGATCATTTGGGGTCACTTGGAGTGAAATTGTGAAAACCTTGTACTGTAAACACAACATTTGTATGTTGAGTACAAAAATAAGTTTCCATTTGGGTCATCAGCTGCCAATTTGAATATTGTTTGTCACATCTCAATGCTATTTGCTCTACTAGTTTTATTGAATTATGTTGTTCATCCTGGATATAGCCTACAATATGTTTCATTCATAGAAGATTATTCATGGAACATCATCTAAACCACAATGTAGTTTTGCAGTCTGGTTTACCAATTAACTACAAACATGATGATGTTTACTTTCTTTTCAATAACCTGAAGTGAAAAAATTGCAGGTTTTTTGTTGTTTTTTTGGCCCCAAGAAAATGTACAATGTACTACCCACCTATATTGTATGTAAAAGTGATTGGATAATACTGTATGGTTCAGACTCTTTCACTTTCTTAAAATATTCAAGATCTGCAACTGTCAGAGGAGCCGCAAGAGCAAGGCTTCATTAAAGAGGTTGCATATTAGACAAGTTCTATGTGCAAAGATCTTGGTCTGCACAAGAAGTCATCATGAGGTTGGAAGCTGCATTCAAAGACAAACTTGATGAGGGATCTCAAATAAGGTACAGTGACTACAAGTCGGTATATATCAAGCATTCCAGCTAAAGTATATAGCATAACTGTTGCGAAATCATCGAGGTGGAGATTGTCTGCAGGCTTAAATTATGCCATGGTTGAGATAATTAAAAGTTAAAACAGATAAATATAGATATATTTATGCTTCTTCCTCTCCTTCATCTGCTGTGTACATTTTACTCTTTATAAGTAGTAATTAAACTTTGAAAACATCACTTTCTTTGTTCTGCCTGTTTGCTCTGTCTGTGGTAAACAACTTCCCAACTTCTTGCCCTTTTCTTAGAAACAGGGTGTACCAGTATTAGTATGCAAATTAGTATTGGATAGTTAACCCTCATTGGTTCTAAGTGTTGCTACTGGGACCAAGGGTGTAGTTGGGCCAATGAGAGGAGTTAAGTTGGTCACTTGTTTATATGCTGTGGTTTAGGAGGCGACTTCCAGGAGTCTTAAAAAGAGATGCAGTTTTCTTGTGAGCCAGTCAACAGGGCATTAGTAGAAGCTGGGCACTCTTGAGGTTAAAGTTTATCCACTGTGTAGATATATATATATAGAGTTGTTGTTAACTAAGCTGTCAACCTTGTCTGATGACAACGTATCTTAACTTTTCTGGAGGAATTATTTGTTGGAGGAATTATTTGTAAATTATCTTGTTTACTGTGCTTATTCACACTAATGGAATTGATGGAGCGAAGAGCTGTCATTTAGTCGCTGTTTTGATTATATTGTACCTGAACTTCCTACTCTCCTTGGGAAGGACACCATTCGAACTTATTTGTTATTTACTGGAAGTTCATCTATCGCTATCGCCCACCGTCCCTTTTTGTACTTGCTGTTATCTGCCGGACATTCATTGACCCTTTTTATCATGATGGTGCATATCAGTCATCGGGTGTCTACGGTTTAATTTAATAACTTTGGGACACAAAAACCATTGTATAGGACGTATTCACATGGTCAAGAAGTTTCTAGCCAGCAACAACTAAGCAAACAGCCGACAGGAATACAGTGCTACTGGAAGATACAGACCCGCCTGCCAGATAAGCTTATCTATTATTTTATTAGTGTACACAATATTTATACTAGTCTTGTGGCCACTTGACACCCCCTAGTTAATTGTAACCTTTATCCACAATTAAGTGTAATTGAGGACTGTTTTAAGTATGATTGTATTAACAGTGAATTCATTTGAAGTGTACTTCCTGCCATGTTTCTGACGTTTCATATTGACTTAAATGTTGAGGCCGAGTTAATATAGTTATATACTGAATCTAACAGCAAGTCTTATTCTTTATTTAGCCTGTTGTATTTAACATATAGTGGTTAGCTGTCCTCACACTGTTGAAACCACTAGGGGAATCCCAACAAGCCTGCTGGTCAGCTAGCTGCTGACAAGAGCCCCATTTCTCGCATCTCTTACATAGAGACAAAATATAAATTTGGTTACCAGTATGTATGCTGTATTTCCTCAGTCCCCCTTCCCCCCACCCCCAAAAAGCACTTACTCAGAAAGAAAGGAGCTATAAAGCCCAAGGCTCAGTGATTCCTTGCCTATAACACAGTGGTTCATTATGAAGTTGTAGCATGATTTGCATCTGGAATATTTCCCTCACTTCAAGCTGAATAAATGTGAAGATCTGAAAGGAAGGGATGGTCCTGAAAAGTTTGGTTCGAATTTTTTCACAACTACCTATCCTCCGTTAAGTGTAAAGCTTTTATTTACAAGACTGAAAGTGATGTAAATTGCCACATTCACACATGCAAAAAACATTATTGTATTATAAAGGGTGTGTATATGGTATAAAATCCTTTTTGGACAGAAAAATGCATCAACAAAGTCACACATTTCTCTTGTATTAGGTAACTGTTCTAAGTAGGATTAAAGCACCGAAGGAACTAAGAGTGGAGATTTTACAGGGTTTTTCTTCAAGCAGTTTGCTGAGTTGATACTAATGTTCATAGTAGTTAATGTTGCAGAGTTCTACTATGTTATGCAATTTATGTTTGCCTTCTTGCTTAGTTTTCAGCTATTAAAGCCTGAAGGGCAGAATCTAGTGATTCCGAGACTGGCCGAAGGAGATGATTTGTCAGGATCAAGAATATGTTATATTTTGTTGACAGAAAACATACCTACGACCAGACAGGAATATCTGAGACACAAGAGTAAGTACTTTTCTTCATAAATGCACTGGATTAACCTTTCTATGACTATGAAATGTTTTTGGTTTTTCGATGTAGATCAAAAGTAATTTATGAAGTACTTCATAACACAATGGCTCAGCCAAGAGAGATGGAATGTTGAAATATCCCATTTGTACAAGAAGCCTTCTGTCAGGTAAGAGGTCGGCAAGTGTCATTGTGAATATATTGTTTGACATACCTGTGCAATGCTTTTACTGTGGTACCAAGATCAAGTATGCTGTACTACCTCAATGTCAGATTCATGAAGAAACATCTGTTACATCATCAAAAGCACAATGCATTTTTTCCTTGTGTTCATGATACAGTAGATGCATTAATCTGATGGAAAGGCTTTTGTTACAGAATATATATTTTTTTACAGAATATTTGCTGTATGACAATATATATTTTTTTACAGAATACATATTAGTTATAAAGAAAAGAATTTATGTACGCCTGGAGAATATATAAATATATTCTTTAAAGGAATAAATATAATTTTCAGGGAATATATATGTGTAAACATATATATAAATATGTCTAAAATGTATTTTTGAAGTTAACTATGTATGTATTTCGCAAGTACAGCCTATATATATTTGTACGTAATATATTCCGCTTTCTCGCGCCATACTTTTGTATGTCCTTTTTGGAAGCACAACAAAGTAGTATCCTTGTTGCACATTAATGTCCATTAGAAACTAAACTCATATTTTACTGCAAAGAATTTGATGTTATTTCCATAACAGTTTGATGTCAGTATGGAAAGATGACATAACTGTAAAAGGTTATGAATTTGACTGGATGTTCCAAGTTACAGACTGCTGCTGATGTTTCCTGAAGGGTAAACTTGAGTAGTGCTGTAGATTTTTGCCCACCTGCATCTGGTGAGATCTGCAATACACTTTGGACTGTTGCATCAAGAGCATCCTCTGAGACTTCACTGTAGCATTTTCGAGTATTGGATGGCATCTGGAAATCCTGCCTTCTCCGGAGAAGAGTTCGGTATGAGCTACCAAGTAACAAGGCTACCTGGGTCCATGATCCTTGCACACGATAAATATCCTCTATTTGCTGCTTTTACATGAAGTATCTGTTGAGAAATATACAACACATGTGAGCAATTGTTAACAATGAAACACAAGTATTATTTGCATGCATGATAAGAATATGATTTGGTTGAAGTTTGCTTCATTCTTTTCAGAGACAAAAACTTCTGTATAGTCTGCATATGTGCATGCTAACTTATTATCAGATGCATTAATGTAGAGATGAAACAGTTCTCTGTTATGACCATGTAAATTATGTAAGTAATATATGAGACTTTTCAACACATGTTTTGAAATTACATTTATTTACAGTACTGGCTGTTCACTTCAACTATAATTCCTACGAAAGTCTTGAAAAGCACAAAATGAATTACGGTTATGTGGAGGCAGGCATCTGCAGCCCCAGTCAGGGTGCTCGCTTTTTTGGAACTAGGGGGGAGGGGTTATAGACCTAATCTCTCGGCTAGCAAGGGTAAAATACACGTACTCCAACCCCCCCCCCCCCACACCTACTTGATGAAATGGTTAACGGAAAACTGCTTACACAGTTACAAGGGAACAATATTTACCTTGGTCGCCCTGCAAAACCATAAGGTTCCACAGGACATTGGCAACTATAGTTCATATCTTCGTTTTCATGTTTTTCTGATGATAATAGCGATTGCACATTCTCAAGCGCTGTTAAAAGTTTGCTTAAATCAATGCTAAGTGGTATGTCATTGACAAAATCATGGGAAACACGCAGGAAATTAGCTGCAGCATCAATACGACCCCTACAAATATGTGCTCCCTGTAAGTCCGCCGTGTGTTGTAACCTACATGGTTCTCTGTAAACGTTCGAAATTTACAAAACGCTCCAATGCATCTATCAAAATCCATTTACTTTTCAGGCAATATATCAAGCAATCTCCAAAAGGTTAGGTGTATGGCACACTATAGTACGTGCACGTATTATCGATCGGATGTACGTTACTATCGAACCAGTCATCGTGACGCAGACTAGCTCAAGTCTTCTAAACTATATATTGGAGTATTAACTATAACCATATATATATATATAAATATATATCTGGCTATAATCTATATATACATATGGTTACATAACCTTTATATTGGAGTATAATTTTGTCATGAACGGCACCTCATACAACAGTATAACGTTTTAGAGCTGTATCTTTTAGCAACATTTGTTGGACAGAATGGATAAACAGCACAAAATCACTTCAAATATTAAAGTATCAATACGTGTTTGCTGATAAGTTTAGGAAAACAAACTTCCTAAGCAGATTAAATGTTTCTTATTCTAAATGCACTTTGACCAGGTGGGTTTTATGGAGATTAGTTGTCGCAATGGAAAGAAAGAAACTTATTTTTCTGTTGCCCTTATGATGGGAACGATTTACCGTAAAATCACCGAGCCCGCCCATATGAACATGTTCATTAAACAAATTTAACCTATATTGCTCGTATCGTCCAATAAAAATATCAATGACGCAGTATCTCAATACTGGAAGTTCTTTGCTCTGTCTCTACAATTATCAATATCAATCATGGTACAACAAATATAAAAGTTGCATTTACGCTACTTTGCCACGAATAGTCTCTGCAGGTTACACTTCATCCTGCGAGTGTTGCCTTTAGCGCTCATTGCCTGTTTGTCGAGAGAACGGCGTTGCAAGGTTTAGTATTGTCATAGAAAATTTAAGAACGTTTTTTATGTGGTATCCTTCTTGGGTCAGTCTCTGTTGGACTTTTTGGTCATATAGTTTGACGTCAATGACAACAGTCAAATAAGAAGAGGCGAACAACTCGACCATATTCTTGATGCCCGCCTTGAGAAAGCTAGGCCTATCGACCTACTGTATGTTACTCTAGACTGTAGTGGTGACTACCATCAAAACTGTGTACACTCCAAGTATCAAAACAAGTCACGTTCTTCCATCTCAATTATTTTGACATGAAGATTTCATGGATTTATGACTTGGAAAAAATAATGTACAAGTAGATTACAAGTTTTTACTTGAAAGTGATGGGTGGCCTCCTTCTCCCCTAATAGCCACCCCAGTTCCTCTCGATTTTAGTATTTTCTTTTAATCCTTCGTATATTTGATGTCAAACATCACAGGTTCAAAAGAAAGCTAAACATACTTCTTATAACCTAATAGTTATACATCTTATATCCTTATAAATAAAACATAACCTTATACAATTTTTATAGTCTTATAAAAGTTGTGATGCTATGGCCGGCTCCTCTTTTATACATACTCCAGTGAAAATAATGTGATAGATTATTATATATATATATTTTTTTGGGTTGGGGGGGGGGGGTTATAGATATACACCAAACAACCTGTTAATTCATAATGATGCTTCATTCTAGAAATGCACAATATACACTCTATTCCAAATGAATAGTTGTTGTATTATCCCATTAACATTATGTTAAAATTATGGAGTCACAGTTAATATATAAGTTGGAAACTTAACTTAATTAAAACACACTGTAAGGCAATCAAACAAACTTACCCTGGCCCAAAACTGCCTGAACACCACCAGTACAATGCTAATGTGGCTTTTACTAAATGAAGGCCTAATATATGATGCACTAGGCCTAGCCTAAGTAGCTTTCAGCAGCACAACAATGTGTATACGTAATTATACAAAAATACCTGATGGCCAATCAAACAAACTTATCATGACTCTTGCTCTGAAAAAACTACCTGAACACCAGTACAATCCTTAAATGGATATTACTAAAACCATGGAGCTATACACGGACGAAGTCCTAATATAAATTAAATGCAGTACAACAATGTGTATATGGAATTAGTGTGCAATACACTACCAGTACCAGCAGCGTATCTCCCAACAGTACAGAAAATTGGTCGCGAGGGTAGCCATTTTCGTATATCTAACATGTAGCTGCCATGAGTCATAGCCAATCTGCTACAAACCAGACTTGGAGGCGGGGCTTAATTATCAAAAAGAAGGAAACAAGTTCCCTACAAAGAAGTTTTGGAGCGTGTGCAAGAAAGGCTTGTTTCAACTGTGTTTCGGCCCGATTTGGCCAAATTTGGACATAAATCGGTGAAAAAGTCATAGAATGAGATACAATTGTGGAATAAAAAATAGTAACCTTTGTTGGCCTATATGATATATGCTTGCTCCGGAAATTCCAGAGAAAAAGAACTTTGTATGAAGACGCTGAAAATTTTATAAGACAAGAGAGAGTCCGACTTACTGTTACAATATCTCTATACATGTAATGTATTGAGATAATAAAAATAATGTTTATTTATATGAAAATTCTATAGAACGGTGGTATTTTCACTGAGCTTTTAGTGCAGTAAGCTGGAAAGATCGAAGTTATAATTTCGCAAACACACATTTTTTCAGTAAGCCTCCCACTAAGTTCATCTGAAGTATTCTTTTCATCCACGTTGCAACTTATGCTATAAAATTGAGAAGCAAGTAATGGCCTAATGGGAAACTTATGACATGTAGTGTGGAATATAACATATTTTTAAACGAGCACATATGAAAGTTACTAACAAAATAGGGTTGAAAAATGGAGTTCCGACTGATTGGTCAATAAAGACGCAATGCCAAAAGTTGAGTACAAGAATTTTATCAACATTAGCTTGGAACTTAATACAAAAATTTGGTTGGACAGAATGAATAATCAGAACAAAATCACTTCAAATATTAAGTTAGCCTCCCCCTAAGTACATCTCAAGTATCCTTTTTCTCCACCTTGCAACTTCATGCCATTAAATTTCAAAGGAAAGAGGCCTAAAGGGAAACGTATGACATGGAATAGGGAATATACCATATTTTAAAACAAAATAGGGTTAACAAATGCAGTTCTGACTGATTGGTCAATAATCAAGCAGTCTTACAAGTTCAGTATAAGGTTAATATGAACATTAGCTTCAGAAAGTAATAAACATAAACGAAAAAGCAGAAGAAATCCTCCAATGGCACACTACACTGAGAAATAAGAAAGTGCTTAAGCAACCCTGGATTTGTCATGAGAATAATATTTGAATACGCCTCAATGTCTTCAAGAAATTAATAAACTGAATCAAGCAACTAAACTTCATATGTAACGTTGCAACTGTAATTTCTTCCATCAGTACTCATTGTTCATTAACTTCATCCTATCCGTGAACCTTTTCTTCTGCTACTCTCGTTGATAACCTTGGTGTGCAGAGTCTGCCACGGGTACAGCTGTGCAAGTTTGGCAATTTTCAGATATGTTTCAGTTCTATCTGTGGAAGTATAAAGAAAAACCAATACAGCCTAATATAAATTATTATGTAGCTTTTAAACTGTTCTGTGTATTTGCAAAACTCCTTAATGAGAGAGAAGTCTTAGTTCCTTTCCAGATAATAATAATAATACAATTGACATTGATACAGCGCAATTTTCCAGGAAAAATGCGCTTTACAAAAATGTAATAGTAGGCCTACACTAATACTTTTAAGGCTTTTAACTTACCTTTAAATGACTTAACATAAGTGGAATGTCTGATTTGTGATATCCGTGTCGTTCCATAGACGAGGTGCAACAACAGAAAAGGCACGATCGCCTGCTGATTTGAGTTTTGATCGAGGTTCATGTAAAAGATCGAGAGATGTCGAATGAAGCTGTCTAGAAAGTCTATGATCGACAAGCATGTCCCGGATGTATTGTCGAGACATATATCAATGGCAAGCCAAATGCTCAATAAATCGAAAAAACAAGGATTTTCGGTCTATAAACCATATTTATCGACCGATTAACCATGTTTGTCGACCGATACACATGATTTGTCAGCAAAAAACCTGAATCATCGGTATATAAAGATGTTTTTTCGGAGAAACATTGTTTATCGAACAATAAACAGGGATTATTATGAGATATTCCCATTTTTTTTATCGATAATGCATGTTTATATCTCGAAAATCCATGGTTTATCGGCGAAAAACCATGTTTTTCAACAGATAAACATGGTTTATCGCCGATAAAGCATGTTTATCAGCGATAAACATTGTTTTTCGACCGATAAACCATGTTTTTCGCCGGAGAAACATTGTTTATCGAACGATAAACAGGGATTTTTTCTCGATAATCCATGTTTATCTCTCGAAAATCCATGTTTTATCGGCGATAAAAATTGTTTTTCGACCGATAAACCATGTTTTTCGCCGAAAATCCATGTTTATCGGCGATCATCCATGTTTGTCGGCGATCAACCATGTTCATCGACCGCTAAGCATAGTTTTCGGCGTTAAATCATGTTTTTATACTTGGCGATTGATGAAAATTACCGGAACTATTTACAAAACTCTACATGTTATGTTAGTATATATATATGATAAATCTTTGCTTCCGAAGCCGCATGTGGGCTATCCATAATTAGGAACAACGAAATATGGCCCCTGTTACCGGTGTGAGACTGTTTATGGTGCGCTCTCCTGATAAATTCTGCGTCAGTGGCGCCTTTGCCGAATAGAGAGGAGTATGAAATTCAAAACCCTCTGTTAAGAATTTCATACACAAACTTTCCAGCTTACTGCGGACCATTTTAACGGTAGGTTTGACTTCGCTTAGCCATTGGACTATTGTAAGCATTTATATTATGCAGTTACGCTATTTTCATAGAGTAATAAGGAGTTCCTATTATGATCTTTGTTTATTTCCTATGACTTTAAATGTCTTCTGTATACACCTCAACTATAGCAGGCTATCATAGACAAGTTTCTTGAGATTACGTTATCGACCTTCTGTGGTCGTAAAATGACCTCTTTTAGTTTTTACCAATTAGTTTGCCACGCCTTTCACATATTTTTGGTTTGTATCAGTGTCTTTGTGTGAACGCTGTATGATTAATTCGTGACCGGACAAATACCCCCCGGACGATTACCCCCAACCCCAGACAATAACCCCCCGGACGATTACCACCCGGACAAATACCATCCCGGACAACTACCCCCAGGACAACTACCACCCGGACAGATACCCCGCGGACAAATACCATCCCGGACAACTACCCCCCAGGAAAACTACCACACGGACAGATACCCCGCGGACAAAAAACCCCGGACAACTACCCACCCGGACAACTGCCTCCTCGGAATTAAATTCTTCAAAGTATCGGCTTTCCCAAATTCCATTGGGCCCAGGCTAGGCTTAACTAGTTACAAACGATTATCTCAATTGTACGGTGGCCGAGAAATCCATGATGTTGAGAAACCTCTCGATTTTACCACCATCGATTTCAACAATTCACTTCCGAGAAAGTGATGAAACCCCACTCAGGTATTGAAACCACAGGTGTTCAAACCTGAACATAACACAGAGGTTTAACACCTGTGTTTTTAACACCTCAGGTTTCAACACTTGATGGGAATTCAATACATGTGGTTTCAAGACTTACCGAAGTGAAGTGCTGAAATGTACGGTTTTAAAATTGAGAGAGGTTTCTCAATACCATGGACTTCTCGGCCAACGTACAAATATTTGCAATGGAGATAGTATGCCATAGCAGTGTGTCTATCTATCCATCATTCACTCTATGTGTGAACAATTTTAAATGCTAATAACTTAGAGACCGTTTGTCAGATGTTGGTCATAGTTGCTCAGGTTAGAGTAGCAGCTCCCTGGTGAGGTTATGGAGCCAGTTGGGGAATCTCATCAATGTATATAAAAAGTAGGTCACCAGTGAGGTCACCAGTGGTCAAAAGGTTAAATACTTGAAAATGCTTCGCCCAGGGATTTCATTTGATTTTTACCAAAGTTGGCTACAATACGAAGCATGGTGCGGTAGCTATAGGGTGTTGAAGGATAAGCCATTGGTCATTTGTGGTCAGTCGAGGTCAAACATTAATGATCACTTTGTTCAAATCAACAATTGCTATTTCTGTAAAGAACTTTAATGAATGTTGATGAAAGTTGGTAACATTTATCCTTTAGTGGTGAGGAACCAAATTTTCACAAGAAGTAGAGGTCAATGGTCATCTGAGGTCAGCTTACTGCAAACAGCTAACTTGTTCCCCCAGTCGATTGCTAAAACCCATTTTTAGCAAAGTTGCCCACAGTCATCATTTAGTGTTGTGGAACAAAATTTGTACAGGAAGTTTATGTCATAGGTCATGTTAGGTCACCAGAGGTCAACGTATTATAAATAGGCAACTTGCTCCCTCAACCTGGGGCTTCAACCGATTTTTACCAATGTTGGTGACAGTCACCCGTTGGTGGTGAGGAACACAAGTTGTACAGGAAATAGAGGTCATTAGAGGTGAACTTACTGCAATTGTCAACTTGCTCCTCTAGTTAGGGGCTTCAACTGATGTATACCGTCAGTTAGTGTTGTGCAACAAAAGGTGTACGGAAAGTAGAGGTCAACTGTCGTGTGAGGTCACCAGAGGGTACAAAGCCAAAAATGTTGAATTTGTATTATATTAATTCGTGGAGCATGTGAGAGTGGGTTACACAGTATTTTGGCATGGAAATCAACAAGTGTCAAAAACTGGAACCTACACTGGTACCAAGTTAGCGTTGCAGTGCTGCCTGCTAAGTTAGACAGATGTGGCAGCAAAAATCGATTGATAAATTATTGGTCATACCATCACTGCAATAACTGTATGCACTTCACAAAACATCATAGTTTTCTTATTAAAGGTAGCTTGGTTTCTTCAGTGTTCAGGCAATGCACCGAAGAAAAAAATGAAAGTAGAATGTATGGAATGTGGAGCTGTGTTTGATCAGTATTACAGAAAGACTCATAATGAAAAGCAGCACCAGGATCTTGTTAGTGCCCACAAAGTAGTGAGATTCAAAACTTCTCGAGCACCAGACAATCCCTTCATCAGAAAAGATAGAGTTGAACCAGAACCAAGTGCACCCGATGATCATTCTAGCACATCTGGTGGGACAAAACACAAGGAAGGATATGACTGTGAAACACCTACTACATCTTCGAGTGTGCCAGATACAGAACCTGCAATGGCTGAATACGGTGAGAAAGAGGATGATAAAGAATCTAGAGGGGATGATGAATCTAGTGAAAGTGGTGGTGAAACTAGAGATGGTGAGGATGTTCAGGCTGTTGACGATGACGATCATGACATAAACCCGCCAGATGACATATTTGCATGTGCAGCACAGCTCAAAAACATTGTATCGTTTGCCGAAAACAGTCGAGAGATGGTGGATAAAGTTGAACAGCTACACAGTACCAGTCCTCAATATATTAGCTGACATCGAGAAGTTCTCAACTTGTATGATTGAAAAAGCTAAAATTCTGAAACAATCATGCAACAAAGCTCTGTCCAATTTCGAAAGGATGACCAATCTTTCCGAGGAGGACATACGTGTACCAGTTATCGCCCATGATCCAGCGAAAAGACCAGATGAAATGACATTGTCAGAAACAATACTTGATTAGAGCTGGTCCATATCAACCAAAGTTACCACTGTTTCCCAAAAACACATACATACCAGAAGGGAAGCAACGCCGTTTTAATCCGGAATGGTATACCATATTCCCACACTTGGAGTACAGCACTGAAAGCGACTCGGCCTTCTGCTTTGTTTGCTCCCTGTTTTCAACTGGGCCTAACAGACGCAAATCAGATCAAACTTGGGCAAAGAACGGTGTTCGTGCATGGCATCGAATGATGAGTGTAGGGAAGAAGAAAGAAGGGAAACTCAACCAACATTTCTCATCAGTTGCACACTGTGCTGCTGTAGATGATTATTTCCAGTGCGCAATAGGAGGAGATATCAGGACAATGATGGATAACGAAGCACGAAAATTTGCAGTCCACAAGCAGTACGACCTAACAAGGAATAAGGGGGGGGGGGGTGATAACTATTCTTTTGGACATTGTGAGAACCATCAGTCGCCTAAGGATAGCCTTTCGCGGCGATACAGAAGAAGACAGCAATTTTCATCAGATTACAAAACTTATTTCACGCCATTGTGGTGTTCTGAAAAAATGGCTCGATGATCGTGCTATGAGGCCTTACCGGGTTACATACTGTAGCCCAGAATCTCATAATGAGTTCATCTCATTACTGGCAAGTACAGTTCGGGACGTAATAATCAAGGAAGTTCAATCTGCTGACTTTGTCTCAGTTGCCGCAGATACCACGCCTGACGCTACTCACCAAGACAGAATTAGTTGTACGCTATGTTGATCAGGATGGCAAGCCAAACGAGAGACTTATTGAAATAAAAGAACTGACTGACAAAACAGGAGCAGGACATGCAGCATCTCTATTAGAGTCGATTGAGAAAAATGGTATGGATAGCGGTTAGATTGTCTTCCAGTCCTACAATTATGCATCGTCAATGTCTGGCAACCATAAAGGGGCTCAATGGAGACTTTCGGAGATTCTTGATAGAGAAATCCCGTATATACCATGTCAGGGGCATAGGGCCAACACAGTGGTTGAACACCGCTGTTTCTCATCAGTGATTGTACGTTCCATGTTTGACACAATTGAGGTCCTCTACACATTTTTCTCTAGCAGCACCAAATGACACAGACTGCTTAGTGAGAAAATAAAAGAAGTGGAGAACAGCCTCTTGCCACGAAATCTGTCAAAAACACGATGGACAGCAAGAGCAGAGTCGATAAGAGCTGTGTGGTTTTCATATGAATCCATCATAGATGCCCTAAGAGAAGTGTCGCATTCAGAAGTGGAGTAAACACTCACTCGGTCCCAGGCTCATGGACTGTTGACAAAGGTAATGTGTTTTGACTTTCTGTTTACCGTTATGTTCATGGAGAACATTAAGTGCAAAACCAAAGTTATAACCGAGCAGATGCAGGCAGAGAACCTCAACATTTTAGATGCCCTAGTTATATTGGAAGGAACCACATCAACACTCAAGTCTCTCATAGGTAACGAATTTGAAATGAACGACCTCATCCAGACAGCTGTTGAATATGCTAAGAAGAATGGTATTGATGCTGAAAGAGAGTTTACGAGGTTCCACAGACCAAAGAGGCCTCCCAAAAGGATTGATGACTATACAGAAACAGCTGCGGTCATTACGTCGAATCAGTTCTACAGGGGCGAGATGAAACATGTGCTCAGTGTACTAATCACTGAATTCGAGAACCATAAAAAGTGCATGGATACGGTCAGACCACTTTCGATTCTCTTCCCTCCAATGAAAGAGCCAAGCAAGGAAGCCGTTCAAAAACTTTGTGAGTTGTTACCAGCGTCCTGCAGATTTGATGCTGATAGCTTCATGTCCGAAGCGAGACTGTTCATTTCAGGACAAGGACCAGACATAAATCTACACCCTGAGTGATGCTGCAGTATTAGCCCATAAGAACAAACACATTCTCCCTCTGATGGACCGAAGTTATCGGTGTGCAATCACAGCACCAGTGACGGTTGCGAAGAATGAGCCTACGTTCAGCAGATTGAAAATCGTTAAAGAGTTCATTCGTTCAAGATGCGGTGATGCCAGGCTCGATTCACTGATGCTATTGTACTGTGAGAAGGACCTGAAAGGATAAAATTGATTTTCCACAGGCTGTCAAAGACTGGTCAAATTGAAGGGAAAGGAGCATCGATGTGTATATGTCTTCAGGAACGTAGCTTTAAGAGAGCGAGCACCTCTGAAGGTTCCACTTTCTTTAAAAATCATTGGGTAAATAATTTGGTATATGTAACATGTTGGCGATACTTAGTATGTTCCTTAACTACATCTTCCCCGCCCTAGGGATATTTCCCGGCTGAGGTTCCGCATTGGCATAGTCAGACCTACTAAAATTGAATATTAGCGCCCTTTAGAGCTATTTTATATGCATTTGGCTGCCACTAAAACACTTCCAATTTTTAGTCACGGTTGTAGTTCTTTCATCTGCGAACTTTGTCTAGTCATCTTAGAGCAGAGTTAAGTATCATGTTATTAGTTAATACGGGTTGGCGTTTATCGCCACCGAATTGGTCCATATCGAATTTCTATACAGGCCTACGTGAGAAATGCAACCACTGAAAACTATGTTTTTACAGTATGTTTTTCTACTTATTTTTAACAACTCTATTGGTCCTTTACGAAGATGATAGGCATATTGTTCATGTGAGTGATATATAGCCCAGCCCCCCCCCCCCCAACAAAAGAAAGCGCGCTAGGAAAAACCACTGTATTTTTGGGTAATTCACTATGTCGTCGAATATAATTTGTTGAAAAAAAAGGTTTCCCCCTTTGTTACATTAACATAGCTTTTGAAGTTAGTAGTCTATGTAGCCTTCAAGCGGATAGCTTATACTCAGTTGCTTATACTTGCTTAACCAGAGTGATTAATATGTTTGTGAAGTGAGGGCCAGTGCCCAGTCGGTACAAATGTATCGCGAAAGATGGGGTGTCTGACTGGCACTGACCGTATCGTTGACGAGTAGCGGGGGGGGGGGGGGGGGGCGGTACAAGGCAGCAGTCGGAATGTTCTGGCTTCAGAACCTATCCAGTTGGAATTTCATCCACTACACCCCCCAATCATCAGGCCTTGTTTCATGGACCGCTGGGCTATCATAGTCAAACCCGGTTACGGTGTAACCCGTTATAGCAGCAGAATTGCCTATGTACGATTGTATGAAACATAAGAAAAGAAAGAGCCACGACATCACTACGATTTTTTAAAAAAACCTATTCTCTGCTCATTCTGCTTGCAAAAAGAATGATGATAGTGTAAGAAATCAATTTAATTTCCCTACTTATAATAATTATACATGCCAACTATAAACAGATTAGTGATTGCTACATTGCCCACAAATTGCCAGCAATAAGCCAAAGAATGATAGGTTTTCCTTGTAATAATTTTCACAAAGGCCGGTAGCGTCTGGCGCTTACCCGGGCTTTTTCATGGGGTGTCCCCTCACCTTTAAGTGATTCTTTACTGTACGAAAGTGTGCTTAGATGCCGAATGGTGTAATATGTTGCCAATTTTAGGCAAGACTATACTAACATCATTGGCGCCGCCAGGAGTTCGGGTAAATTTGGGGGATTTGGGGCATCCATATTCATGGTGATGTCACATATACACAATCAGCATTGCGCGTGTTTTTATTTTGAGGTATGAAAATAATACACCCGAAGGTAAGCACCCCTACAAATATGTCTTATAAGGTTCTCGCTTCTTCACGCTTCCATTTTGTGTGTTTGTGACGCTGGCCTCACCAGGTTCAATTCCCATCTCGAGTTTGGCTGTGAAAAGCTGCAAAGTGATTTTTGTTCAATTTCCGGTGCAGTCCAATAGCTGTACTGCAGTTGTTGTTGATTCCATTGTAGTGGTAAGCAATTCATTCGGGTTAACGGTGTTCATTGGTTAGGTTCGACAATGCTCTCTTACAGTGGCGACGGACAAGTTGCTACCTACTCTCTCAGCATTCCGGAAAGTGGCTAAAGGCTGAGAATTGACTCACGTCTGTCGTATTGGGACATTAAATGGCGACACCGGGAACAGGATCAGATTTTAATAGTTACAACCATACCTCTCTTGTACTCTGAGCACTGAGCGAAACTACAAGGAAGATTAGATGACACTCGAGACAAGTCGACAAGGGGCCCCGGTATATAAACACAAACTTAGATACACGCAAATCTGGTATATATGCAAATTCGGTATACAGCAAAAAAAATACAGGCGCGACGACACTCCATGGAACTGCTACTCTGAGAAGCAGTTCCCTGGACGTACCAATAGAAAAAATTGAGGCATGTGCAATAAATGTTCGTAAGAAATATGTTATGTTATTAAGAATCTTATATTTTTTATTTCAGTTGTTATAGGCAAGGACGTACCTAGGACTGGTAGGACTAGAATTTTTTTTTAGTGTGCTATATCTAGTATAACGATCAATAACGACGGCGGCGGTAGTAGTGGTGGTGGTAGTAGTGGTGGTACTAGTGTTATTAATTATGATACTATTAAATGAGGTGTAAGAAATCGGCCTGACATTTCGACTGTACAAAACAGTTGCATAATTTGATTGTTAGCAAAACAAGAAATTGCCAGATGCTTTAACGTTTCATATCAGAATGATAATCTGATATATCAGAATAATAATCTCATATATCAGAATAATATTCTGATATACCAGATTAAGAAAATTTTCTTCACGGCACTAATGGGCTTTCGTACTACGGGGTTCACCAGCTTGGTTCACGGGCTCGTGGGGGGGGGGGGACTGGGGCATATTCTGGTTTAGTTCGGGTAGTAACCTGGGTGAAGTATCGGTGCCGGTGTATTTGCACGGGTGGAGTTTTCCCGGAGGTAATTGCTGGGGGGTAATTGTTCTCGGGGTATTTGTCCGGGGAGTAATTGTCCCGGGGTAGTTGTCCTCGGAGGTATTCGCCCTCGGGGTTTTTTGTCCGGGGGGTGATTGTCAGGGGGTAAAGGGCCGGGGGTATTTGGCCGGGTGGTAGTTGTCCGGCAACCGATTAATTACGATGTAGATATGACATTTATATCGAGTTATTTATTGTCTGTTCCTCTCATTCTGCATGTTTTTGTGTTCAATCTGTGCTGTATTTTGTTTTGTTTCAGTGCTGTCCGTGGTATGTAGCGTCAGTGTATCCCATCGTTCGATGTATTGTCTCTGTTGAGCCATCGTGAGTTTTATGTGCCTTAGTGTATTCGTTATGGATGTGCCTGATCGTTTACTCTGCTGTGAGGAGTGTAATATGTGGATCGAGTTTCAGATTTCTGGCTTGGAATGTGATTTGAATTCAGTGTCGAGTAAAGATATTGTGTTTTGTTTGCGAAATTTAAGGAATGGAGGAGCTGTTGAATAGCTGTAATTGTGAATGGACTGCAGCCAGGAATAGTATGGCGGTAAGAAGTGCAGTTGTTGAAATGGATTTTGCGAGGATGTTAAAACTTGTAATGGATTCGAGGTGTTACCTGTGGAGGATTTGCGTGATGTTTGTGATGGGAATGAAGTCTCCCAGGAGGGAAATTGTCATTGGTTAGTATTGGACGAAGTACGTGGTCATTGTGATGTGATTGACGATGGTAGTGTGGTTGAAAACAGCGGTCAGTGGGGGGGGGGGGGAAGTCAAAAGGAGGAATGGTATTGTGTGGGGATTCACTAGTACGGTATGTAGACCGAGAGTTCTGCAGGGCAGATAAAGCAAAAAAGGGACAGAGTATGTTTGCCAGGTGCCAAAATATCCAGGATGTCAGTGAAAGAGTAAACAAAAGGGTGTCAAATGAGGGAGTTGTTGTGGTCCAGGTAGGCACCAATAATGTGCAGAAGGAGTCACTCGACATTATTCAGTCAAGGTATCACGAATTGTTGTGTCGACTAGCATCAGCCCGTGCTAAAGTTGTCATTTGTAGTCTTTTGCCAAGATTTCACAACAAGGTTCAGTCACATAAGATGATAACGTTGAATGGTTTCTTGCATAATCTGTGTTCTGGCCTTCGGCTTCACATTTGTTGACATGTCGTCATGTTTCCAGGGTAGAAGGGATTTGTTTGCCAGGGATGGGTTGCACTTAGCTGATACTGGGGCCTCGTTGTTTGGTAGGATGGTGAATTACTGTGTTGAACAGCTATGTTAAAACTAAGAGGGGGGTGAGGGCAGTCATAAATTTTGATAAGGTACATAGTTTCAGGGATAAGCTGAACATTGTCATTACCAAAGCTAGAAGTATTCGTAACAATTTGGCTGAATTTACTGTGCTTCTTGGGGATCTGAAACCTGATGTTTGGAATCACAGAATATAGGTTAAGGGAGGACATTGATAGTGATGAGGTTTCTCACCCGGGGTGTGTTGGGTATCGTAAGGACAGAAGGGATACTAATAATGGAATTGAAGGGGGAGTTTTACTGTATATTAGGGATAATATTGTTAGTGTTCAGAAATATCAGTTGCAAGGTTCTTTTGTAAATTCTGTCTGGTGCAAGTTGTCCACAGACAACTCCAAGAGGTCCAGTGATGTTATGACTATTGGTGTTTGTTTACCGTTCTCCTAACAGCAGCAATGATAACGATGTCTTGCTGTTTTATTAAAGTAAAAAGGCTGCTACTTGTGATGTTAAAATGGGTGACTTTCATTATCCTGACATTAATTGGATAGATGGTTCCAGTAGTAGGAAGGGAAGTAACTATCTAGATGTTGTGCAAGATTGCTTTTTATATCAACATGTTACTTTCCTTACCGGGGGGGGGGGTAACATCCTGGATCTTATTTTGAGTTCTGATCCAAGCAATGTTATTGAACTGAAGGGTGTAGGAAAACTACGAACTAGCGACCATGATATACTAGCTTTTGATGTTGTTTGCAAAGTGGTAAATTCTGTTAACAAGGAAAATTACCCTGGTTTTTCGGGATCAGATACAGAGGTAATTGAAACTTTACTAAAAGGTACAGATTCGATTAATTTGTTTAGAGTCATGAGTGCTTCTCAATCTTGGATTTATTTAGCTCATAAATTAAAGGTCATTATGGAAAACCATGTCCCAAGGAAGAATCGTCGTCGTAAAAGCAGTATGCCTTCCTGGATGAATAAGAAAGGTAGATGTGAATTGGGCCAAAATGTAGAATGTGGAAGTTGTTTAGGAGGAAAAATTCTTAATTGATATTTGCAAGGTTTAAATTTATCAGCTGAAGGTAGAATGCTTAGTCTCTGATGATTCATTTTATTTCGAAAATAACATTGCCCTAAATATTAAGTATAACCCAAGGCCTTCTGTTGTTATGTCAGGTCAAAGCAGAAAGTTAAAGATGCAATTGTTTCTCGTAGGGCACCAACGGCTGATAATATAGTTACAGATAGTCAGGATCTTGCAGATCTTTTGAAGAACTATGTTGTCTCGGTTTTTACAAGGGAAGATATGAGTAGTATTTCCGATTTTCAGGGGGGAAGTGATAGTCCTAAACTGGATACGGTGTTATTTTCGGATGAGGTTGTCTTAAAGGAGCTTCGTTTAAATGTTTGTAAAGCTTCTGGACCTGATGCAATCCATCCTTATTTGTTGAAGACTTTTGCAGAGCATTTCTACGTTCCACTGTCATTGGGTTTTAGTAAATTTATGAATGAAGTTTATGTTGCTAAGGACTGGATATGTGCTTATATTACCCCAATTTTCAAGAGGGGTGATAAGTCTGAGCCCTGGAATTATAGGCCCGTTAGCATCAATAGTGTTGTTTGTAAGGTCATGGAGTCTATTGTTAAAAAGTCTACGGCCAGTCACTTCAGCAGTCAATCTTTCATCAGAGAGTCTCAACATGGCTTTTGTCCAAAAAGGTCTTGTCTCAGTAAAATTCTTCAGTTTATGCAAGATGTAACAAGCTCACTAAATATGCACAAGTCTGTAGATGTTGTGTTCCTAGATTTCCAGAAGGCCTTTGGATAAAGTTACCCACCAGCGTCTTTTACTAAGGCTGAAGGGTATGGGTGTCAGTGGGAATTTACTGTCTTGGATCGAGAATTGGCTTGGTAATAGGAAACAGAGGGTGGTCATTAAAGGCGGCACTTCTTCTTGGCAGGACATTACTAGTGGGGTTCCACAAGGGTCTGTTTGGGGTCCCTTGTTGTTTGTTGCCTATATAGATGACATTCACAGATATTTTGTGTATAGCTAAGAAGTTTGCTAATGACACCAAGTTGTATTCTGAGGTCCCTTCCATAAGCGATTCGGATAAATTTCAAACGGATTTGAATAAGGTTATTCCTGGTCTCAGGGATGGCAAATGCTTTTTAATATTGATAAATGCAAGGTGATGCATATTGGTAGTAGTAACCAAAAGTATACCTACAATCTTAATGGTGTGGAGTTACAGGAGGTCTTTGTTGAAAGAGACAAAGGTATTTACATTGACTCATCTCTGCAACCTTCTTAACATTGTCTTGAAGCTGCTAAAAGAGGTAATAGGGTTTTAGGTATCATCCACAGGAACTTGAGTTTTCTGAAAGAGGACATCGTAGTTAGGCTTAAAAGCAGTTGCTTAGGCCCCATCTGGAGTATGCTGTGCAGGCTTGGAACCCATATTTTGCTAAGGATAAGGAAGTACTTGAAAAGGTCCACAGGAGGGCTACTAGGATGATTAGTTCCTTAAAGGGTGTTCCTTATTAAAGGCGGTTACAACTGTTCAATCTCATCACACTGGAGCTTAGGAGGTAACGTGGTGACTTGATTGAGGTTTTAAAGATTGTGTATGGTTTGACATATTTATCCTTCACCGACTTTTTCATGTTTGCTAATAGTAGTTGTACCAGAAGTCATTGTCTTAAACTCCAAATGTCAGAAAGTAGGATTAATATTCGGCATAACTTGTTTTTCTTCTGGTAGGTTTGTGAATGAGTGGAACGGTTTGCCTGAGAAAGGTGTACTTGCAAGTAGTGTGAATGGGTATAAGAATGCTTTGGACAGGCACTTTCAGCATTGTAACTGGGTCTGAGTCTTTGTGTCTTAATTTTTTTTCTCCTATAGGGCCCTGGATGGGGACTTCAGTGTCCCTCCTGATCCTTTTTTCTACTAAACTAAACTATATTTCCACAATGTTTACTGAAAGAGCTGGTGTTAAGAAGCTATGCAGGCTAATTGTACAGGCTAGAAGGTTGATTTACGACGTGGCAGGTCGATTACGTAATCACAAAACTTTCCTAGCTATAGCGTGCTATAGTTGGGGCCAATAAAGAAGATCTTTAAGTCCCCATTCAGGACTAACAGCTGAGTTAGGCTATCATGTTATGGATAATCATTCTTGCTAATCAATTGTGGCGTCAATGTAGGTTCTGTCTCCGACTGAGTAAAAGTTTTACTGTTCAGACTAGGGGCCTGTAGCAATTACTTACTATAAGTTACAATAGGCCCATACACTATCTAAGATTTGCCCTGTAATTGGGAAAGTTACATTTTTTTCAGAGCTCCTGAAAGATCAGTAGCAATACCACTACTAAGCCCTTGGCCTAGATTTTCACGTGTAACACTGCAGGAAATGTTCCTTCTATGAAATACTTTTTGTTAGGGAATTGTGCCCCTCACCGCCCTGAAAATGTCACCCTCCCCGGACCTACCCAGACACAGCATACATGCTGTCATATCAATTGACATTCTATAGAACTGTGTTTTAAAGATGTCGATTGATGATCAATTCCTCACCTAGTTCTCTTCTTCATTAGGTATGTCCATAGCAATTACATCAGTAATGGTGAACAGCTTTCACAGTCCACTCTTGGCTCACTGGAAGAGATGTGACATACAATTCACACTATTATTGGACATTTTGAGAACTTACCTCAGGAATTACCGGCAGACCTATTCCATCCCGTTGAAATAACACTTCATGGAATTCTTCGTTATATGAGAACTGTGCGGCAGATTAATGATTACAACAGTGGGTATGTAATTTTGTCAGTTTCTCTTTGTTTAACATTGTACTTTTTCCATGCACCCTCGCATGATCTAGTCGACATTGCAAGTAAAAATCTACAAGCCTGGCTACTTTCGCAGCTGTATCACTGATGTACACTTTTACTTGAGTCTCAAGTTCCCCACTCACCTAGCTCCCAAAAGACAACATCCAGATGTATAGCAAAGCAATCATTAAAACAATTAACATACTATTAACTACAATTACTTTAAAGTACATTTGAAAGTGGCCAGGATTCATTTAGTGTGGCCATGTAATGCCATCTCAGTGGCGCTTTACCAAGAATGGGTCTTCGCTCTGCTAACAAGCTCCACGCAAAAAGAAAGAAGAACAATTAATGTCTCCTAAGTAAAAGCCATTTACTAATTAGATGATGTGTATATATATTAACATTACGGGAAGTAGGAGTATGGAAAGCAATTACGGAGCCGTCATTCCATATGAAATCACCAAATTTTGTAGTATGTTGTAATTTGACCTGTCTCAAAAATTTACACATTTATTGTATGCGTGAAACACCATGCAATAAGCATATCCTGATCATTTCAGTTGCAGTGCTTCATAATTGGCCCGTTTATCCGACTTTCAAATCCCGCAATCTGTCGCCAACATGGCATTTTCTCATTTTCTTTATTTTTTAGGTCTCATTTCTCAGCAGTTAAACATCCTACTACCTTTTTTTCCAGAAACCTATAGATTATATCCCACATAAATTGCAAATAAAAGCTTTTAAAAACATTATCTTGTGGAGTTTTGCTGAACTTAAAAGTATAAAAGTATTGAATGTTGGTATTTTGGGATAATTTTTGGGGGCAATTTGTAGTCATAAATTGCTCCTAAAATTTAACAGCAGTCACGCAGTGGGAGTGAAGGAGTCAGGGCCATCTTACGGACTTCAAGTGGAATGACATTCCAAAGGGGTCGGTTAAGAAGAGCTCTCTCCACTGTTGACCCTTGTCGCTGGGCGCGGATTACAAGAACGACGATCATATTCTGTTAAGTCACCAAATTTTCTGTCGCAATATTCACGCATTGAAGAGGTTGGTACATTGATATATTGATTAGACTAAAGCAGGGCCTTTTTTTAAGAAATTATGAGTGGGAGGGGGGGCATTTCTCAAAAAGGGACCATCATGGCCATTGCGCTCCGAGTCTCTCCAAGCACATGAAGAACATTTACCTGAAAAGTTTTCTTTTTTATCTAAAAGTGTAACTTAACCAGGATGCATTTCAAATACAGAGTGTTCAGATGAAAAGCTTTGAGATGAAACATTTGGAAAAGTAAACACTTTGTGACAAAAAGTCTAATTTTTACTTTAAACATGAATATTTTGTGATAACTAAAAATTGTGAGATGAGTACGAAACATTTGCAGATCAAAAGTAAAAATTTAGAGATAAAATGTAAAAGTTTGACTTTAAAAAGTCAAAATGTTGACAAAAGTTTCATGACACTTTTTGGGCACGTTCATACAACAGATTTTACTCACTGCAGGCAAACAATGCACAAACATGGTGTGTAAATATATGCTGTATTTTGCTATGCTGAGGGAAATGGGGCAATATGGTGCACAAAGGAATAGTAAGGAGGATTTCAGTGCAATATTTCAACATGCTGGCATGGTTAAAAAGTCTTGTTGGGGGTTGGGGCCAAGTCATCCAACTGGGGGGGGGGGGTTGAAGGGGACTGGGGGACTAGTATGTTAAAAAGGCCCTGGACTACAAAGACAGCTGAATTTGTAGTATTTTTCTCTGATTTAAAAATTAGCTCATGTCAGCCATTGAGTGCATGAGATTGTTCTCCATATTTCTACCTGTTTTCTATCCATCTTGTTAACTTTCTTTGGTTTAAACTTGCCACTGTAGTTACAGGATATTGGACTAGGATGTGCTTAACTATTTATATTTTTTGAGCTGTCATGACTGTTCCTTTTTCACCATGCTCACGGATTGCTTGGATTAATTACTCATGAAGTTTAACTGTCAAATACAGTTTGTGATGCCCATGAAATACATACAGAGTCATAATTAAGATTAACTTGATGAGGGTATATACAAAGGAGCTGATATGTAATGTGCATATATAGTGAATATTTGAAATCGTGATTGTTTATGATAACTACCAAAGATAATTTTAATTCAACAGAGGTAACAAAGCAGTAATCGCATGGACAAAGCGATTTTCAGTTTGGCTTGTGCTTCAAAATAATTTTTGCCCATATCATCAATTGACATCGCATATACATTGTCTGTGGACTTTGTAACTTGTGTCCAAATTAAGATGGCTATTTGCATGCCACTTGGTTCACTGTGTGCTGTACAAAATTTTTTTCGGGTCACCAAACACTATCACCATGATTTTTGTAACAACATAAATTTCATACCTTAGTTACTGTTTTGCCCACTGATGTATTTCTCTTCCCGGCATAGGTGGGTTTCTTCATTCATAGAGGGATTAATGGCTTTTCAAGGACAGTCACAGTCCTGTGTGCTTCCAAGTCAATTTCAGCAAGGAACTCATTAAAATTCTTTCTATGAGGCTTCCGAAACTGGGGCCTACGAAATCGCATCCGATTGGACAGGGGCTCTGAATATAACGAATGCGAAAAATACATGGTTTGGCAGATGGGGGTACTGGTAGAGGTAGTGCTTAAAGAGGTAAATCAGTACAGAACCAGCGGATAGAACGATTATGGCGTGATGTTTACACAAAAGTCCTAGATTTATTTGACAGGTTATGTTTTCATCTCGAAGATACAAATGCACTTGATATTAAGAACCCTACACACATGATGGTTCTTCATTAAACTTTCCAACCAAGAATTTCAAGCAGCATTGACAATTTTGGCAAACGCACACAACAACCAGAGCTTAAGGAATGAACGTCACCGGATTCGTCGCCAGATTTTGCTTACTACGATGGTCCAACAGAGATGTGGTGTGCAGACAGCTATTGCATGCACAACACTCTTAGTAGCTGTAAATAACTCAGCACAGTTTAATATTAAAAATCACACAGCGATGATACTTAAAGGCCAGATATCGTGATTTTTGGTGGGAGGCGTACAGTTAATGCACTGCCCATGCGCGGTTATTGGACTACCAAGTTCGGAAACCGTTGCCAAAAAGTTTCGATAGCCGATATGCATACAATATTGTACACACTGTAGTGTATACGCTGTGTGTACCCATCTCAGCACTACTAGACCTGTATCTGCACTCTCGCATAGTATAATTTTTCTGACAGGCTACACTGTCCGTTATAGCTATGGAGAGTGTTGAAGCGGGTACACCTCCTAAAAGACCAAGAGGAAGACCTCCGAGTGGTAATCCTCCAGCGAAACTTGCTTATAGTCTCGATCTGGCGAAACGTGAGGACACAAGAGTGTACCTTTTAGATTCTTTTCCTTCTTGTGTACAACAAAAGAAAGAATTTGAAACTTCATCTGGAGATGGTCAAGCTGGAAAGAAGTCGTCGCATGCGGAGTTTGCGAACCACCTACTGAAACATCACATCGACAGACTGTGTCGTTTATGTAAAAGGTAAGATTTCTTTTTCACACATAACCAAATGATTAGGCAAGTGCATTACTGCAAATTTCAAAACAGTAAGCAGTTTTCCCATGAATGATTGGGAGTACATCACAGTACAGTAAAGGTTTGGGCTTTGGCCTAGCTTCTGTGACTAGGTTAGGGCACATAGGCTAACCTAGCTTTATTATGGATAAAGGGCTATGCTAGGCCCCAAACAACTGCGAAGCTATATGCTAAGTGTGTATATGTATTCGAGAACCTGCAGGCAAGATGTGTATCTAGGTGATTGTTGTGGTATAAATTTTCAGGGGATAAATCCTTCTCTATTCAAATATTTACATTCAATTAACACTTGAATTGATACACGGAACCGTGAATATGTTCAGATACAGCTCAAAGGAGCATTAATCATCTGAATGTATACTCGAAAGTAAACCTGTACTGTACTTGAAGAACTAAATTTGAAGGTATAGACTAATAGTAATTGTTCTTACGTAAATAATAATCAATCCGAAGAAAGATTTTTTGTTTCTCTCCACTGTATTTCTTCGAACGTTGCACGGATTCAACGCCATCTTGTAACACTCTTGTTTTCTTTTACCCATTCACCCTTGACCCTCATGCACAACTTTTATATATCTCAATTCCAACCTAGTGCCCTCTATTCTCGTATCTAAATCCTTCAGAACACTCTCCCCTTCTTCGACCAATTGTCGAAACGTAGGTAACTTATCATTATAACTGTTAACTGACTGAAAAACAAAAGTGAAAAGGAACCTAATGCTCTATAATCAACCCTACACTCATAAACTACATAAGGCTACTTAGCCTAGCAATAATATCATCCCAACATTGTATACACTGTAACAAAAAAGAAAGATTTTATAAAACATGTTCTTTTTAAACCTGCAAACATCACTAGCAACAGATTATTTAAATTTAAAAGGTAGAACTTACTAACACTAAGAATACACGCAAGAAAACTGTACTGTCTTATTAACAGTTAAATTTAAATACTTTGTCTACTCACACAACTCATCTTTGCCACTCTTATATGGCCATCTGAACCAGGAAACACTTCCTTTATCCTTCCTAATGGCCACTGACCTCTAACTACATCTTTTCCCATTACGAAAACTAAGTCATCGACCTTAAATCAACTTTTTCCTAATGCCACTTTTTTCGACGATTCAAGGAAGGCAACCACTCCTTGAGCCATCTTTGCCAGAAATGGCGCATCAGCTCCTGCACACGGCGCCATCTCCTCCTTGGACTATATCTTGTGCTATCTACAATTTCCTCTGATGCAAATGTTCCACCCATAGACCCATGCAGGAAATTATTTGGTGTCAATGGGGTCATGTCCTTGGGAGAGGCTGACACATACGTCAATGGTCTTGAGTTAATTATACCTTCGGCACCAACAAAGGCTGAATGAAGCTCTTCATCGGTCACGTCTGCATCACCTAGAACTGCATGAATAGCTCTCTTACTTGTCTTCATTAGTGCTTCAAGAGCACCACCAAAATGAGGTGACAATAGGGGTAAGAAATGCTACTTCATCTGACCCGCTGTCACCTATTGGACCTTTGATTTGTCAACCAAATTTAACAACTCTCTTAGCTTCCGAGACGCACCCACAAAACTAGTTCCATTGTCTGAGAAAACTTCCTCAGGCTGACCTCTTCGACTGACAAATCTATAGAACGCATTTAAGAACGTATCTGTATCAAGACCATAGGCTATTTGTAAATGTACCGCTCTAGTACTTAAGCAAGTGAAGAGACACAAATATCGCTTGGTCCTCACACGACCTCTTCCCTGGATAGTGAGAAAAGGTCCAGCATAATCAACAGCAACCTTAGAAAACGCCCTTAAGGTCACAGTCGCCCTTCTCTTTGGTAACGGTGCCATTACTTGTTCACCACCCTTAACGCTTCTCAACTTACATTGGTTGCAATTAGTTTCGCACTCCCTGATCTCTTGACGACCATGTACAACCCAGTACTTTTCACTGATCTTTGACAGAATATAATTAGTACCCTAAACGTGATTACCATCGGTATGATATTTCCTAACTATCAATCGTGTCAGAGCATGTTTGCGAGGGAGAATGACGGGGAATCTCACATCATATGGCAGTGTCTCAACGACACTCAACCGACCAGTCATCCTGAGCAAGCCATCGTCATCTATCTTAGGCAACAAGGATTTCAAAGCATTGTTTGAACCTACAGCACCACCCTTCTTAATATTTTCTATGTCTCGACTGAATGCGTCCTCCTGTGCGACGCACACTAAATAGTTCTCTGCATCTTGAATTACATCCAGTTTGAAAACTTTACCCTTTGATCTATCTTCACTCTTACTACGACAATTGTTGATGAAACGAAACACATATGCCGTAACTCTACGCATTCTTTCCCAACTACTGAAACGACAAGGGTTTAACTTCCACTCGTCAAATGTTGGTACAACCACCTTTCTATTCATCATTGATACCACTACTCTACGTTGGTCACACCCAACCACATCGTTCACCTGTTTACAGGCCAATATGTCGGATCACCATAAAGAAACTTAGGCCCACTCGACCATTTTTCATGCTGTATCATCTTCACAACCATTGTACCCCGTAAAGCTAAATCCGCAGGATTATCTTTACCCGGCACATGACGCCACTGTGCTGGGTTTGTCAAATGTTGAATCTCCCCAACTCTGTTTGCAACAAACGGCTTAAACAACTTACTCCTCCCTCTTATCCAATAGAGGACATTTTGACTGTCTACCCAAAACAACATCTTCTAATCTGTAGCACAATACTGATGAGATTGAACCAGCCAACTTCAATCCCAACATTGCACCCATTAATTCAAATTTAGAAATGCTAAGCGATTTCAAAGGAGCCACCTTTTGTCTTGGATGCAATGAGGCGAACAGTAACACCACTATTTGTCTCACTTCGTGCATACGCTACAGCAGCATATGCATCCTTACTAGCATCAGTGAATACATGAATGGATGTTTTACCACTCTCATACTCAATACATCTAGGCACCACTACTTTGTCAAGGTTTTGCAAATCGCTGACCCAAGCTTTAACCTTTGAGGCTAACTCTTGAGGAATTTCCTCATCCCACCGCACTCCACTGGACCAGATTTCCTGTAGCATAATTTTTCCAGTAGTGATGATAGGCGACAAAAAACCTAGCGGATCAAAGAGACTTGCAAGCTGACTCAATATGTTTCTCTTTGTCATCTTTTCCAAACTTCTATCTGGGCCTTTGAACACAAACACATCACTCTCAGCTAGCCATGTTAACCCTAAAGCCTTGATTGATGGCCACTCACTATCAGTTACTTTAATCTCTTTAGCTCTATGCTCTACAGGAATAGCTTCGAGTACCTTCTTTGAATTCGATAGCCATTTCCTTGCACTCATACCAGCCTTTGCCCACAACTCTGTGAGCTCACGATACAACTGTATAGCAACATCTTCATCCTCTATACTATCCATACTATCATCCATGTATGTGGATGTTAGAACAGTTTCAGCTGCCCTAGGAAACTGTTCCTTGTTACGCTTGGCATTTTGTTGTGACACTTTTTGGGCAATGAATGGTGACACATTTAACCCAAAAATCAATCTGTTGAATTCGTAAGTGCCTGGTTACTTTTGCACGTCCAGATCACGCCACATGAACCTGAACATCGGCCGGTCAACCTCATCTATCTCAATCTGCAAATACATTTCAGAAATGTCGCAGACCACCACTAGTTTGTCTCGCCTGAACCTAAGCGAAACATCACAGAGGTCATTTTGAAGTTTTGGTCCATTATTGATTACATCATTTAAACACAGATCTCTATCTTTCGCTGATGCATCGTAAACTATCCTAACCTTAGTAGTGGTTCGATCCATTTTTACCACAGGAAAGTGTGGAATAAACCACTCTGTACTAGATTTAGTTTCCTGTTCATCTACTTTCCTAATGTAACCCTTATCCACATACCCTTCAATGACACAGCTATATGCCTTGCCTAGTTTTTCATCTTTTATGAACTTCTTTTCTAGGCTTTGTAGCCTTTTCTCTGCAGACACGTGATTATTTGTACTCATGTTTTTTGTTTCCATGGAATTCTTACTTGGTATCTACAATTGTCACCTCTAGCCATCGATTCTATAACCACTCTGATGGCCTCCTCTTCTTCTTTGGTGTGACAAGTTACTTTGCAATTTAAGCCCATGTTATCTACTTCCCAGAACTTTCTGAGAGTTATGTTCACTTCTCTGTCAACAGTGCAGTGGAAAGTGCTCACTGATCTGGTGTGGAATGCTCTCCTAGCTGCAGGAGCAACAGGTCCCACACAAGTGTATCCTAATGGGGTGAGCCTGGCGATTGGTTCGCCTGATCTGCCCCTTACCTCATGAATTGACTCGTGTAAGCCCGCATGATCCAAACCAATCAAAATATCGACCTTGTTTCTGCTACCTAGAAACTTAGGAAATTCAATATCCTTCAAATGGTCCCAGTCTCTTGAGACCCTGCACCAATCAATGGGCTTCAGTTCACCACATACATTTTTAATTGTTATCGCCTCAATCCCATACTGCTTCTCTGGTCTATTTAAGTGGAGAGATGTCAAATTTAACTGGAAAGGACTGAAACCTTTCCTCTTTACCATTTAGTACCGTAGCCTTGACCTCTTCCGGCTTAACATGTATCCCTAATTCAGCCACTAAATCTTCATTCACATACGTCTGCTCACTTCCATCGTCCAGGAAGGCATTTGCCTGTACAACCTAACCATATGCCGAAGACACCAAAACCGGGACTACCCTGAATGATATTTGACCACACGCACCTGAATGAAATGTGGGCCTAGTACTACCACTTGTATTATTTTCAGATCCAGATGCACTTATTGCATTATTTTCGAGATCACGACTACCTTTAGACATGGGCTCCCCTTCCTTGGTTCTGTGTAACAATCTGTTGTGATTTTTGCTACATCCATCAATATTGCATTTCATTACCCTGGTGCACTGTGGTGAGAAATGTTCACCCAGACACTTGAAACACAGCTTGTTTTTTGAGGCATAATCCCACCTATCCTCAACTCTCATGGCCAGGAAAGAATTGCATCTCCATAACTTGTGTGTGCCCATACTACAACAGGGACAGTTGGTAGGGTCACTAGGGTGTGCCTTTACACTGGCAGTGTGATAACTCCCCTTGTTTTCATTTTTCTTAACATTCTTTCTCTGATCAACCCTTCTTTTCTTTTGTTTTTCTATGTTCATTTCCAGTTGTTTTCAAAACATTGTACTTTTAACTGATGCTTGTTTTTCTAGAAATTTGATTAGGTCATTTAAGCCTATCGTAGCCTGTTTTGTAAGAATATCATGAGATGCATTACTCCATCTGGTTTGAATATGGATGGGCAAGAGATTTTGAACTGTAAGCAATGTATTACTGCAATTCAAATCGTTGTCATACCCCAATTTAGATACAGTGATTTTGCATTTGTTTAAGTCCCCAATTAATTCCCACAAATCTTCGGAGCTTTCGACGGTTTTACGTTTTCCAACTTTGATGTCATTGCCCGCAGAATCATGTGTGATTGCCCAAATTGAACCTGTAATATTGCCAATGCCTTTTTTAACCCACTTTCTCCTTCAAACTCACTAGCATTAACAGCATTATAAGCCTTGCCTTTGCAAAATCTCAGTAGATGTTGCAACTTGGTAAATTCACAATTCAGTTTACTACCAATAAGAACATTGAATGCATTTGTGAAGGTGAAATAATTACCTGGTTGACCATAAAAACATTGAATTTCTATTTTTGGAAGTTCAAAGGCAAGTTTCAGTGATTCAAAAGGACTGTTCTGTTCTGACGCCCCCACCTCTAGTTTTTGGGTATAATTTGGCGTTGTACCTTTGTAGTTTGCTAAGCATGTCCATTTGTCTTCACTGCTCGATCCATACTTGTTAGTTGGTGGTGTCCATCTGACGCCACTGCTCGTTGATCCGTTGTGTGCGGCAATCGTCCGTCCACTGTCATTTGTTGATCAATAGTTTGTTGCAGTTGTCCTGCTGTTGCTTGTTGGTCCGTAGTTGGTTGCAATTGTCTGTCTGCTATCATACTCGTTCCTGGAGAAGATTCCCCTACCAGATCAGGACCCTCGGGTAAGGTTTCTGTTACCGGTGCAGCAGTGTTCCTAAGAGCTGATCTAATTTCGGTCACCATCTTCCAAAAGTTTTCCTCCACTTCCACCATCCACTTCTCCGCTTCTACGAAAGTTTCATCATCTTTGATGGTAGAAACGATTTGTTCATAAATCTCTTCTAATTTGTTGAAATGGTCTTGTGCCTTTTTTAGCTGGTCAGCAATCAACTCTGAGTCTTTTTCTTCCTTCTGTATCAACCTGATACAGTTATTTAGTGTTCGAGTCAGTTGACTCTTCTTGTTTCTATGCAATTGTTTCAATTCATCCATATTTTAGTTGTATTATGTTGAAAAGTAATCACTTATAAGCTAAGAAAATCTCAATCTGGTCAGCAACTTATTCACAGTTGGCAATTTAATGTCACTCTGACGTATCTAGTTAGAATCGATGGAAATATCCCGCTGATGTATCCCTGTTGTATTATCCGAAATGTCACGCTGAGATATTTTATTAGAACAACTTAAAATGTCCCCTGACTTAATTAACCCTATCCACAGCTAGCACAAGGCATTGCTCTGCCACACAAATCCATTTAAGCGAGACCCGTGGAAAATGTCACTCTGACGATCCATTGGTATCATGTAACAAAATGTCACGTTGATGTATGTATGATTAATTAACATCATTAGCACGGAATTGTCACTCTGACTTGTTTATTTTGTTTTGCTTTTTTTCAGGAATGTCACTATGACATATCTAACTGCGCTGAGGAATGTCACTCTCACATATTTACCTTACATTGAGTTATGTCACTCTGACATATCTGATTTGTAGCCTATTGGTATGCAATGTCACCCTGATTAATATTGCTAACTTTACTCACAGTTTTGCATTTAAGTTTGAGAATGTTACGATGTCTGCCAGCTTTATGCATAGTTGGCATAAATATTTTACCTCGACTGTCCATCGTCGACTGGCGGTCATACTGGTACAGTGACAGTTACCCGCACAATTTGGCAGCTTCGGGCCTACGCTAGTCCTATCGTAGCTTTTGTCGTTGGTCGAACTTTATGCATGTTCGAAAAACAATCCAGTAAATCCGCGGTCACCCGTTCGTTTTATGACTTTTGGAAACTATGATTCACATGTTTCCAACCTGGCTCTGCTACCATTTTGTTCTTACGTAAATAATAATCAATCCGAACAAAGATTTTTTGTTTCTCTCCACTGTATTTCTTCGAACGTTTCAAGGATTCTTTTACCCATTCACCCTTGACTCTCATGCACAACTTTTATATATCTCAATTCCAACCTGGCGCCCTCTATTCTCGTATCTAAATCATTCAGAACAGTAATACTAAGAAACACGCACAGTAGTGCTGGATACTGTACAAGTGTACTCTACATTAGCGGCTACACCAAGCCGAGGTAAATTGCTTTAATGAGTAGGCCTATTCATTAGCAATTCCACCCTGCACCACCAAAACAATCACAAAATATTGAGTCCAAATAAACACACAACTTGTCACTCAGTACTATCATTAAAAAAAATCACCAAGTTTTGCAAAGACATTCAAATTCAGAGAAAAATGGCGAAAATTAAGGAAAGAGCTAGATGTCCATTATCACTAATCCAAACCCTAAACATTAATGTAGGCCATATTCCACAGACAACCTAATTCGAACGCTTTTAATTTTACTCTGAACGTGATCTATTCATATTTTAACTGAGAACACTGTGTGGGTGTTAATTGGATTATAATTATTTTGTGATTTTGGAAGGCGTGTATGATTCTGTTTAAGATTGCCCATCATCAAGAGGAAGGGTAGCATAAAACAAATTGGGAGAACCCACACTGGGATTAGATACAGCTGACTGATACTTTACAATTAGCTTACTGTAATGAGTATATTACACCACTCTTAGCTATTGACCACAAGTCACTATTCTCAAAATGAAGTAATTCTTTCTGTTGATGAAACCCACAATAGACTTGAAAGTTGAAACTCTTAACACTTAGATGTGAGTAAACATGGTACAGTAAGATGGGTCTGAAGCTGGTATTACATGAGAAAATAAATACCTTGACATTTAAATGTGTCTTCCTGAGAAAAACTGTAGCTATGAGGAAATCATCTCCTACTACTGATGAAAAGTAAAGAAGAGGACAATAGCACATAATTGTATATGTTATTGCCAGCAAACACTGATTTCAATTGAAGAAATTTATCATTGACTACACAACCTGATAATCAGTACACTTGGCCTGATGGGGGTGGGGGGGGGGGGACTTCTCCCCCACAATACATTTGTGCCCCCTAAAAAAACAATTGGATTGGAGAGCATATGAAGTATTTCGATTTTCGATACTGACAGTTCTAAGGTTGTTGAGTATTAATACACATATCTTTGTCATTCATCAGCGATATACAGAGAAAGGTATGTGCCCCACCAGTGTCCCCCCCCCCCACTCCTCCAAGTGGAATATCATTGCTACATATGCCACTGCTGGCAATGCGTTATTTGAAGTTAACATACTATGAACTTTTTTTGGACCATATTGTGACCAAAACATGCCTGTAATAAAGACCTGACCATACAGCTTAAAAAGCATTATTTAGATTTATTACAGAATTGATAGAAATATTCCATGCTTTTCACTATGGTTCTGTGAACTTATATTTCCACAGATCAGATGATGAAGGAACAGCAGAGTCGGAGATTTTTCATTTCGATACGGGGTCATGTGACCAAATGCTGCAAGACGAGTCAGTTCATCCACATTCAGAAGAAGCTACCCCGTCTGATGAAATTGACGATGCAAAGGGCATTGTATCTCTTAGAGAGATCACTAAATAATTGCAAAATGTTTATGTTATGTTTATTAAAGTGTTCAAAATGCAGTGAAGAACTTGTTTACAGCACCAATCCCATAGGTACTGCAGTTATTTCGAAGTGGAGCTGTAGTAATGGTCATGTAGGTGTGTGGCATTCACAGCCACGCTTTTGAAATATGTTTTCAGGTAACATTCAGTTTCCTTCAGCTGTTGTTTTATCTGGAAATAAGTTTTCAAAGATGGCTCTCTTTTTAAAATTTTGTAAAATTCATTTTCCTAGTTCCACTACTTTTTTTCGAGTCCAAATACTATATGTTACACCATCTGTAAAAGACGAATGGCCTACTCACCAGACCAGTTTATTCGAATCTCTGAAGGAGCAGCAATTGTGTGTTGCAGGTGATGGGAGAACAGATTCTCCAGGGCATTGTGCCCAATATTGTACTTATAGTTTCATGGACACCAGTGGTTAAACAATTCTGCATGTATATATTGTTGATGTTCGTGATACAGGTGGTAAAAGTACAAACATGGAAAGACTACCATTTGAAAGAGGGCTAGATTATTTAATGGCAAATGTGAATGTTACTGAGGTTGTGACTGATGCCCATGTCCAGACCACAGCACTCATGAAAAATTGTGAGAAATATGAAACTGTAGAGCATAGCATTGATGTATGGCATGGTGCCAAAAATTGTGTTAAGAAGGTGATTGCACTTTCACAAATCAAGGGTAATGAAGACCTTTAGGTCGTATACGTCTATGGATACCAGCCATTCGTAATCATTTCTGGCATTGCTCAAGGATATGTACTGGTGATGTGTTAAAACTGAAGGCATTGTAGTGGTCAATGCTACATCATATAGTTAATGTGCATGACTGGGTTGTTTCAATAGATGGATCCATTGGTAAGTGCCAGCATGGGGAACTAGATCCATTGGAGAGGAATAAAACCATGGCTGAAGAAAGATTCTCCAGTCTCCACTTCATGCTGCTCTCAGAAAAGCCATGACAAACAAACGATTCTTGAATATGTTACCATATTACAATAACTTTAGGCATACTGGTAATCTTGAATCGATTCATAACCATATATTGATGTATGATAGTAAAAGATGTTCATATTCATTTGAAGGCTATGTAACAAGAATGCTGTTGTCTGCTATTGACCACAATTATCATTCAGACAGAGAATATGCAGCTCCTAAGGATGTAGTGTCAGGTTACCGGCAGAAGTATAGCAAGAGGACAAGAAAGTGGGTACCTGAACGGTTGAAGGTAGCCAAGGAGGATGGTTACATCCCCCAACTCATAAGAAGAATATTTTCCATGAGAGCCCCAACACCAGGGCATCTTTCACAAATGTCTCACTAGCAACAAATAATCCGCTTCTTCTGCAGTCAATTATAGCGAATGTTCTGTAGCCCGGTATTACTCAATTACTACAGGAGCACAAGTCACGTTTTGAAAAAATTGAACAACTATTGTCATTGTCTTTCCCCCATAAATGTATAAGCTTCATATTCTCTGTACATTGATATATTGTTTTGTAATAACCATTCATTGTGATTCTCTAATGCACGTATTCATGGTTTACATGGAATTAATATATTCTACATGGGTTGAACATAATTGCAGTATTTGTGTATTGTAAACCTACTGTAGAAGTCAATAACACTGGCATATGGGGTAATGCATTTTATTTCTGCATTGTATGTTCCACGTGGAGAAATTCTTAAAGGGGCTTGTAGAATGACTGTCAACATGTTATATATTTTTAAATTTTAGCCAAACTGAAAACATCTTTCTATAGCCTCCTTGACCTTGGAATATTGATTAAAAATTGTCAATATAATTTGTGATAAACTTCTGCCAGATTTTTTGGCATCACTTCAATATCCCATTATGGTTTAAACTATTTTTGTCTTTGGATTTAAACATTGAATTTTGAAAATGTTTTCTTACTTTTTATCTTAGCAACAGCAACTTTCTTGTCTATTTTGTTTGTATGTCACACCTTGTGGAGTCATCTGTGGGCAAATTTTTGTTCTATGAGTGTTTGTATCATTTGGACAATTTGAGGCCAAGTTCGGCTTAATGTAGAGGCTAAATTTTTAAATTAGCACAAAATTGGTTTTAACTATATTCAGGTCGACATTAGTTAAAAGAAGAATGAACATAACATTAGTCAAACTGGAGGCCGATGTTTGAGGCTAGCTCTGGGCTTATGTTATGTTCCATGGGCTCACACAAGCCCTGTGAAATGTAGATGAGGCTTTGTTTTTTAATTGAATAGGCCTTTTAAAATATCCTAACCTTTGTATCCAGAGCTATGGCAGTGTAACAGTATTCATGAGTTATTCATTTAGCATTTTTGGGATAACATTGCAGCAATGCTTCACGTCGCAGTTGTTGCAGAGTAATACAGATTCATTAATGTATGTAATAGTAAAGATCTGTCTCGAGTTATCATTCTTCATTATTGACTCTTGTAGCTATCACTCAGATAATGGTAGAAACATGCGAGATTTTGGTATTTAATAGAGGGGGTTTGAGTAGGTTGGGCACTTTTTGCAAGAGATTTAAAATGACATTGTTCATGCCGATGCACCACCCCAAGGTCCCCCTGCCACACCCCCCCCCCCACTTTGAGAATAAGAATAAATATGACAGAGGTTTGGTGGTAATGATTGGCACCCAAAAGCATGGGTCTCTATATTTAGTGTCCTCTGAGATATAATAGGGGAATGTACAAGTATATCATGAATCTGCTGGGCCAATCCATGACTAGCCCATTCTTAAAATTTTACCAGCATTCATGCCTCCCTCATTTGTGGTTATGAATTAGTACTTTCTCAAGGTTTGACATGAATGGGACTGTATGGATCGCTGGGTTTTAGTGTCCTCCATGATAATTTAGAGGAAAGCCTGATGCCTATAATATAATTGCTGTGAAATATAGGGGGCTTAGAGTGAAAAGTGGGTCAGCTGTATGCAAGTGAATTAAGTGTCGTACTAACAAGGCAAACCTTCCTAAGTCCTCAAGTTTTAGTAGGAATTAGTACTTTCCCAGTTTTGGCAGGAACGGTTGGGACCTAAAAGTATGGATGACTGAGTGTTAGTGTCCTCCCTGATAAATAGAAGAAAAAAACATAAGGCCTACAACGTAATTGTTTTGGACAGACATGGGTACAACTTTCTATATAGATTTATTTTTCATTAGCCTAGATTAACAAGTGTAAAAACATGCAAATGAAAAAGATGGACAGAAGAAAATCTGCTATATTGCATTGTCTCTCCACTGAAAGTTTGTAGACTTTAAATGTATGAACAAATTTTCAGTTACACATTACCACGATTTCTCACCACCTAGACTTTTTTTTCAAGAGTTCAGTAAATTTTAGCTAAGATGATTACATTTAAAATGAATACTATTAACACACAATCCTAATAAAAGAAATAATCAATATGTAAACCTGTGTTAATAAATGTGGAGCTGGTTATTACTGCTGATCAAGTTGTTAATGAATCTTATAGATGACTGGTGAAGTTACCTTTTCATATACTCTAAGCAGCTTCATACAGTATAATGAGAATGGGTAGCGGCACAGAATCTTCACATCACAGAATAAGGATAATAGCATATTCAGGCAAATGAACAACTTGACTGCATAGTTGCATTTTCAAATAGGTACAATGTAAAAGGAAAGGAAAAAACATGAAACACCACTGACAGGAAATGTACTCACAATTTGTCACAAACACAAAATACCTATGAGATGCAAAGCAATTGCTTCATAGTGTGAACAAAAAATACGATTTTTTAAAACAGATTTCCTATTATGGGAATAGCCTGATTTAGGACTTTTATTAATGTGCCAGATACAAATATTTCAAACACATGACATATGTATTTTACAAGATATTCAAAGATTGACCTCAATGAAGAAACAAAAAACAATGGGGACTATTTAGTTACCAAAGGCATACCAAGATATGAAATTCAACAGTTGATCCAAATAAAGACTTTCAGATTGAAACCCTGTGGACTTATGACATATAATGTATAACAATTTTAGGACCATCTGCTTACCAGGGCAATCTACATTAACATTGATCCTGCTATATCACCATGTTTACCTCACACGAGTCTTGGCCTTTAAAAGTAGGGTTATCTTTTACCAAGGAGACAACACAAACCTACAATATCATGAACTTGGAGGTTTAAAGCCATTATGTTACCAGCAAGAAATGAAAATCATAAATAACTGGAATATGAGTCACATGTATGCATATCAAGGCATAATATGAAAGTGCAAACTTTATTTAATTTCAAGCAAGAATAGTGTTACATATTGTTAATTTCATAGTTTTAAGTGGGTATCAGGTGTTTATGATTATATAATGATGGTAATAATGATAAAGGGTTTAATTTAGGGGTTTAACTGCATATGTCTGTTAGTTATATAAACCAGTAAAGTTTATGTGTACTAGCAAAATGAATTAATTTGGAGCCTGGCAACAATCCACTTGTTTTATCTTGGAGGTTTTCTCCTGCAATAAAACCATTGTACTGCCCATCTGCGGATGGGAATCTCTGCCTTATTTTCCTGACACAACAAGCAGGGATGACCAGTCTGTTGCCACAGCCAAGACGTCCAAACTTCCAGTTAATATAGTTCCTCTATGCATAGTGACGGTAGTTGCCATTTGATCTGTTTTCTTCGTTGGCCAGTTCATCCTCGTGCACTTGCATGTCGACAGATAAAACATTTGCATTGAAGCAATTGTCTCTGAATGCTTGAGATTATGTTATGCAAGCAGCAATCCTCCTACAACAACACTTGTTTTCAATGATAAGTTCGCATTTGACTACATTTGGTACACTTACACCGCGGTCGAATCTCTGCAGGCTGGTTTTCTCGTGAACTTTGGGGTGGAGTGAAATCACTCAAGACATCTGGCTGTCTTAGAAGAAGCTCCGTTGCAACACCCTCCAACCTCTCTCTGGACAAGCCTTTCACATACCTCTGTTGGTAAACAAAAATTGAACTTCAATATCACCAGCTAGTGCGATTAACCACAAAGTACACATCACAGAATTTTGATAATATATTGCAAACAATTGGGTCATGTAGGTACCACACGGGAACAATGACAAGAGATACACATTGTTTACTGCAAGCAGTGAAATACAGAGTAAGGGAATCTTATAGGATGGTGAAAAAAATGCTTTGTGTTAATTTTTTTTCTACCTATTTCAAGATTTATGAATCTTGGCCCTATCTATGCTACTGCAAATAGTACTGTATGTTTCAGTGTGTATTCAAGTACGATACATCTTTACAATCCTGCACTTTTGTCCATTTTGCATACCAAGTTGCTATGTTATACTGGATAAATTACTCCTTAAAAGACAATATGATTTTTACCAGCAGATCAGGCTTGTTCTATAAAGTTTTTTTCAGAACACTGTAAATATGATCCTTACTTCCGAGTACAGTGTGTGAATGTTTAATGTATATTAATAAATATAATTTCTTACCTGAATATTCGCCTCATGGGGAATGGAGCCTGCACTTTCATCAATGGCTTCTCCAACTGACCCTTGAACTTCAGTCCTTCCCTCATCAGATGTGCTTTCCTCACTTGTTGCTGAACTTTCCTGAAATAAAGACATAACAGTTTACACTTTATAATGTATTTTAATGCATTTACAGGAATTAAAAGTACATAGTTTAGTTTAGTTAATCATTTGCCAATTTGAAACCTAGTAACATTTCGCATTAATATAATCCCCATCCAAAGGCAGGAATTGAAACCCAACATTTTACCATTTTCGGAAATACTGAGGTACGCAAATTGGTGCCACAAAGCAAAAAAAACCTTCAGCAATTAACAAAACAGAACTAACCAAAACATCAGCACATTAATTAACACATACTGCAAACTTTCTTGGTAAACTAAGAATTAGTGGAACCCAACTTGAGGGTTTCCAACCTGGAAGGATTTGTGCTGGGTGACTGGATCGCTATCACAACTAATCCTTTGCCTTTATTGTGATCTTCTATAGTGTAAACAATTTGTATGTAAGGACAGGCTCCTTATTAGGCCTACACGTTGCAACCAAATCATCTTCTCAGTGCTAATAGATATATAGTCTTCAATCACATATTTCCAATGTTGTACTTCTTTCCCCATATTTTGGCTACTTACACAAAGTATAAGAAAAATCAGAAGTGACTTCTATAAGTTCAGAAAAAGAAAACAATTAGTGTGTTTAAATGATATAGAACATCCGTGATTCCTACAGGGAATTGCTTTATTCAAAAATGCCAACATGGTCTTGTTATTGTAAACAGAGTAACATTTTGTTCTTGATTTGGTTCTTTTGAATCGTTGAAACTTTGCAGAACAGCGAATGTTTCGAAAAAGGTGGTGTGAAACCAGGCTACGGTACCTATCGGCATGTAAGAGAAAGTTTTTGGTATGTTGAAGTTTGTTGACATAACACTCGCATAATTGGGCTTTAATTAACAAGAAAAAAAAGTAAACGTAAAACCATTTAAAATTTAATGAAATGCATGGTAACGCTTCTGTACGTGTAAGCTCAAGATGCAATACAACAGTATTTGGGATATCTGAATAACAAATCATTACACTACTGATGATTGCAAATAAACCTCATTGAACCCTGTAGGGTGATTGCATAAACAAATGTGTAAGCTGTTCAAGGTTAGCAGCTGTTTCAAAGTTAAAATCAGTACATACTGTTTGATACAGTCGCCATCCCTAGCGTTGTTGGTTGATCAATGTCCCAGATAGCACAATTATGTTGGGCCAACATTGGTATTTTAGGTTGGAACTTCATTGGTAAAATATATTTTTAAGATTGGGTGCTCGTAGTTTTACGGTTGGCCCAAAACGTTGTCCTAACAATGGGTCAACATTACAACAGCGTTAACCCAACACATTGTTATCACAATGGGCC
>KN883846.1:4189-17660 GCA_000934455.1 Apostichopus parvimensis
GTGTGGTCGTTACATAATATGGGTTGGGGGGGGTTCTGTTTGTGGTTTGGAGTTGGCTTTTTGGGTCTGGTTTGTAGAGCTTTGTTGTTTTGGTTCCTGTCCTTTTCACGTTACGTTGAACGCTGCATTGTATACGTTTGTGGGTTGGTGAGAGGTTTCTGTTTGTGGGTTTTCGGTTGGGTTATGGTGGTTGTTTAACAGACTGGGATTGTTTTTGGTTTTGTTGACCTTTGGTTCGTGTCCGTTTTCCTTGCACGTAAAAAGCAATAGTTGTTGTTGTTTAAAATTCACATCAGGATGTGGCTACTACAGTTACACCTTTGTCGTGGTCTGGTCCTGGAACGGAAGAAAAGGAGGACGAGACTTGATCTTGTAGAAGAACCTCTGTTTGATCACAATCAACCTGGGCAATCCTGTACCGTCATTGAGACAAATAAGAGGTCATCCTCAAAAATACAACCCCCCTCAAAACACTCAAAACAAAAATATGAAAATGACCCCCTTTTACAAGCTGCTTTGAGCATTCTCAATCAAGCCTCCAAATGTGACGATATTGATGATTTATTTGGTAACAGTGTCACAGAGGAGCTGAGATTAATAACAAATTTCAGTGCCAAACAATTGGCAAAACTTCAAATTCACCAAATTTCAGCATATTCATAATGGCATATGTGTTTGTATGTATGTGTGAGGGCATGGTCGTGTTTGTGATACGTTGGTTGTAAATATCGATATCAGATATCTCACATTTTGTCTGTAGGCATATTGAGTTAAAGGTCCCCTATTGGCTTGGAAGAGGTGAAAGGTCATTTGTGGTCAGCATTTTACTTTTTTTCTTATATGTTCAAGTGGAAAAATTTAGCATTTTCACTGTGATGCTTAGATCATGTATGTCGTACATCTTTACTACAGTATGTCAGATTATTGGTTTGTGGGTAGCCCTTGTTGACTAGTGGTGGTGGATACCTATTGTTTTTCATGGAAGTTCTTTACACTTTTAAGTGTGTCATGAGAAGTAATACATATATTATATGTACGAATATTCATCAATAGTTCATTTCTGCATTGTGAATTAAAGTATTATAAAATTCCACACTACAATGCAATCATTTTACAACAACCTTCATCTTGAATCTTTTGATATATGATTGCTTACATCAAATCGAAAAGCAAAGGTAAGTGCAGGTTTCATTTAAGCAAACTTAAAGGTAGTCTGTATTGGCCCCAAATTATGGCACGTCATAATTGATAGGTGTTTTCAAAAAGTACTTTCCTGTAGGTCATTACTTTTCAAATTGTTTTCAGACATTCTAAATGAACACACAAGATGACTCAATGTCCCAGTTAGGTAAATTTTCTCCAAGGTGGTAACAAACATAGTTAAGCGGTGCTCCTTGAGGCACTGGTATATTGCATCACAGACTTCTCGAATAAATCCAGAAATGCTATTGTGTGGCACACTAAACGCAAACTGCAGATCTCTAAATGCATCACCTGTCAATGACATATATAATATGCTATGTAACTCATTGAAGTTACTTTTATTAATAATACGTCAATTGTTTAACAATTCTATCGTGTCATTTCTTTTGTAACGTTATAAGCATTTGCATAGCAAACAGTTTTCTTTTTGAGTGATAGACAAATGATGGCATATTGTGTTTCATTCTTGCCAGATCTACCCACTAGATTTTCCTCAAACAGTCAAGAATTGTGATGTCAGTATGGCACAAAATATTTAAAATTAATAAGAAATTTCATGTAATTCAAAGATGTACTAAAAAAAATCAGCATATTAGGCTAGATGACAATCTTTGAAATATCTTAAATATTATATGCTTTCACGCATATTTTCCCTTTCAGCCACTGAATGAAACAGATTCTTAACCACGTGAGGGTCCAGGATGTGTGTGGGGGGGGGGGGATGTAGAATGTAGACAAACTTTATTATAATCCATTCCTTTGCGCAACTTTGACATAATTTTGTACCACACGAAGACTGAAACGGTTATTCTTTGCTGCCCTCTCCCCCTTCCCCAACCGCAAAAAAAGGCACCCATTAGCAGTGGAGTCAACTAGATTATTGAGGAATTTTTGCTACAGAACTTCGTCTTACAGACCTCCCCCTCCCCACCCTTCCCAAATGTAGGCTTTGTAGGTTCACATTTTTGGACTTTATCTAACTTTCTGTGATGATCTCGCGTGCACCTTTTGCGATTGTCCAGTCCACCACCACAAGAGTATCTAATCTGCTGTTTAGGCTATACATTTTATTGCAATAAATTTCCATAGTATAAAATAAAACTGCATACCTGTGGCTTAATGTAATTGCAAACTTCACGTCTGCTGGCAGTGCCTCCCGAAAATGCGTATTCTTCTTCTGAATCATTGGTGACACCAGTCGAAGTATGTTCACAAACTGACCATGCGTCATACGCATATACATACGATAACTGTGGGCATCCTTATCCTTCAACTCCGGTAAAATATTTGAAAATAAGCTAAATTGGGCCCTTTTTTCTATCCACGATCGCTTCCAGCATGATCTCTTGCTTCTGCCCTTGTCTTTGCGAGCTTTTAAAAGACTAGCGACAACCACTGCGGCCGCAAACCTCCGTTTTTCTTCGCCCGACAAGTTACGTCGACTATTAATATTAGCTGCCATTTCGCAATTGTTTTCATAATCGATTCTGTAGCTGTTTCAACAGTCGCGCGTATGTGACCACAAAGTTGATTTCGAAGTTGAATCGAAAATCGCGTGATTTTAGTTGCGAGTTCAATCGCGTGTTCAATCGCGCAGATGTGACCCGGCCTTTAGGAATACATAAGCATAAACAATTGTGCCATATCACGTAGGAATGATATGATTTTAATTGGAAGTTACAATGCATATTGAAATTTTTTTTGGGGGGGGGGGGAGGAAGGTGCTACCTTTCATTGAGCAGCAATTATTCTGTTGATTCTGGCCTAAGAGTCATTCCAAACATGTCACTATGGCTGATAACAACAAAGGACATACAGATGAAAGGTGCATGTTTGTTATGAACATTATGCCACAAGCACTGTACATTTCATCAATGACTGCTTACAAGATGTTTTGGTACACAATGATTGCTTAAATATTTTGGCACATTGTTTTCCTTGCCAACTTACAGAATACAGGTTTAAGTTATAGATATTGAGTTGAAATTTATAGAATAAGACTTTACCTGACATGAAGGTTTGTGCCCATAAATGTGAAAAGCTGGAACTGCTAGTTTAATTTTGGACAGGAGTGCATGTTGCCCTCATTTCTGTTGCAGAGAATACCAAATTTAAAGCACAATATGCAGTGAATTTGTTTAGTTCTTGTTTTACATCTTAAAATAAAAGTTCAACACACCTTCCTATTTCCATTATGTACTTTAACAACATATCATTTCATTTTCAATGACCCATTGTAGTTTTAGTCTTTTGATATTTCTAATTTCAGCACATTGTTACGATGAACTCGATCAAGGCCACAATACACCTCCCCTTGGGGTTCACAACTCAAATGACTAAACAATACACTGTAAAATTTAACTTTAAATATAACAAGAAGTATTTATTTAACTGTGTGTTCAAGGTAATTAAAATAAAACCAAGATCATTTATCAATATCTAAGTAGTTTACATTAAAACAGATTTAATGAGTTAGACTATAATTTACTCACGACCTGGTGTGTGCCGCGACCCGAGCTGCAGCATAAGTCCGGTGACAAAAAGTCCTGGCGATTATTCCAGCGTACAATTAATGGCGAAACTTGTCGGCGGACGAATGTCCAACCTTGAAGAAATCCAGCTCCCAACTTGATGACTTCCACTTCGGAGGTCGACTACTAATAAATGTCCAAGTTGTGCTTGCAGCTTGTTTATCCTGGGATTCCTGTCCTTGGGTAACTCAGAGGCCACAATAAGTAGTGCTGACTGGCACAGAACCGAAGACGGCTACACAACGATGGACGACTACGAAGCCGGTAAACTTGTGACAAATCCACTCATATAAAGTCAGCTATAACTTTACTGTCAAACTAAGTGAGTATTTACTCACACTGGATTTGTAGAATTCACTTGAGCGAGATGTTATTAAACTCCTGGTGCCAACATGGTTAAAAACTCTTCATCTCCAAATATCGGGTGCTTATATAGCATTTTCACAAGTCTAGAAAGATCTTGCAACGTCCATTCATTCTAGAAGCCTCTTACAGTAGCTCCAGCGTTCTAGCACGTTCCAATGTGTACTGTGTTGAGATGATCTAAATTGTTCTCAAATGTTCCAACTCTTCTTTTCCAAATATTCTACACACACCAGATATGCACACACACCAGGCATTTCTATACTATGATTCTTAGATTAATTTATAATACAACTATTTGTTGCAAAAATCATACAAATTATTGAGATTACTTAGGGGCTTGTAACAACCTTTATATTTATTTTATTCGTGTACTATTTTGAGTCATGATAATTTTATACTAAAAATCACTTCTGCATGTTTCATCGTTTCTTCCTTGAAGTTTTGTTCATTAATAACCATGATTTTTCCCCAAAATATTGTGTTACAAGAATAATCCAAAATGAATGAAAACTTCAGTTTGAGAAACTGACACTATGTGGCTTACATATAGTAAATAAAATTACAACAATATTCTTTATTTCAATTTTTTTCTTTCATCTTTTTCAAGGTCAAGGAACACTACTTTCTGGAACTCCTGAACCACCAGAGAGTGCACCATCTTCAAGCAAGACTTCAACTTAGGGGAAATCAATAAAAGGCAAACAGTAAAAAGGAAAAAAAGGTGTGTTTAGTCTGTTAAAAGAAACAATAGGTTCCAGCAATCAGTCATGTGTCAACATCTAGATGACTTGACATGTAGCAAATTCACTGCCTGCATTTACAGAAGTCAGCAATTTACTGGAAGGGGAGGGGGTCACAATCATATGCCACAACTCTATTGATGGTAAAAGAATACTTCCAAGGGGGGGGGGGGGGTATTTTGTGAGCTGGTTGCTTCACCAATTGTATCATGGGATTCGTATTAGATAGCTTAATCTTCACATAATATTTTTAATAATTAAAACGATAATAATAATTTATGAAAATAGTAAAAAGTAAATTAATAAAAGAATGATAATTTGGCAATCTAACACACAATCTCACGGTAATTTCCTTGTTTTTTTCATTCCAGGTTCTTCTTCAGATATCACTGACCATCCATTGACATTTACAATTGAAAAAGCAAATGACATGCCAGTTGTTTTCTTCATGCATTGTTTAAATATATTTTTTAGTCACCCAATCTATTGTATGAAAACACCAAAAAATGAGAAACTACAGAGCTTTGCCAAGAAACTGATGGAAAGTACCGGTCCATTGTTGAATGACTGTGACAGAACTAGTGGGAAATCTATGGGGAGTCATTTTCTTCAATGGCAAGTGACTTGCGAGGAAAGATGTGGAACAGGTTCCATAACTTTCGTTGTGACAAGAAAGTTATAAAAGCATGGCAGGACCTTTTATTATCCATCAATGTTTCTTCTTTGTATAGCATGAAACTGCAGCTATATATGTTACAGCATGTGCTTTTCTAATAAAAGCTTTGTTTGAGGAATTTGATAAACATGATGTGCCTAAATCCACTGTAACATATGACGACCTTTTAGTTGTGGATAAACATGACGAACAAGTTTTGCGGTATGTTGCAGGCTATATACCCTTCGCCCTCAGAAGGAGGTATTCGAAATCCAAAAACACTATTGCCAGCAAGTTTCTCAATTGCATCAACGGGAATGTGCGTTGCAGGAGGAGCAACCTTCCTTGAGTATTGAAAACATTGGATCAAGAAGCAAAACAGAGGAGGTATTTTTCTTGTAAATGATGTTGTATTTGTATTTTTCAAAACACTTGAATACCATTCCAAAAAGCCTTAATATAAAAACAATACTTATATTGAGAAATGAAAATGTCAAAATTAAGCTGTCAAAAATGCTGTTAAATGAAAAGGAAATAAAGAAGCAGTGGAGTAATCTTGTTATGGAAAGCAAAACAGTAAAAAAGTTAGTAAGAAGGGTGAGAAATCTCTTCGGCGAGAACTATCAAAGACTTAGCAGCGGTTTAGGCAGCTAGCCATCTTTTGTACAACCAGTCACAATAACCTAAAATTCACTAACACATGCTAGCCTAACTTCACACGAAGTCAACATGGAAATCTAGCCTAACCATCTGTTTATTTATATGTAAGGGATTACTTTATATTACGTTTCAGGGTAACAGTTGCTATGCACTTTATACTTAATATCAACCATGTGAAGATTAAAATTTTTTGGCATTTCTGATTCACTATGCCATCAAGCGAACAAAACAAATGGAATTGATTTGTTAATAAAACAGTAAATAAAACTTTGTTATGTAATGAAAAATACCAAATTGTAATTTGATACTTGTCATTTTTTATTACTCATAATGAAATGGCCTGAAAGCGGAACCTATTGAAAATCATCAAGTGTACAATAACTCACGTCCTTCATTACACAATTTTCTTCATAGACGTGATGCCTGTTTGTTTTCTTCTACAAAGTAACTATAGTCTGGCATATTTCCGATATCGTGTAAAATATCATGTAAATGCGAAGGGAGCACTACGGCAGACTCTGTTGCCATACAGGTATGGCCGTATGATACAACCACTTGTTTATTCGTACAACCCTGCGTTGCGGTATGGTTGGTGACATACTGTAGAAGTCTATTAGCATAAGTTTAGTGACTTGCTTCTCAGACCCCCAGAAGACATTCAGACAGCTGGCAATTGGAATATACACAAGTTATTAAGAGTCTTACACATATTGCAAATCACAAGAGAGGAATAAAGAGCAGAGGCACATACTAATTTGTTTTGCCTCTTCATTTGTTTACTAGACATAGGTAAATTGTGGTGAGATGGTAGACCATAAATCATATTTAAACTAACTATCATGAAGTCCTCTTTACCTGCTCAGATATAGGCTGACACAGCTTTCATTTTACCCTCCCATACCTCAAAAATGCAAACAAAACCCACAAGGACCCCTATGGCAGGCCCATTGACCCCACTGTGAGAGGGGATTGCTTTGCAATCACAATGACGCCCCAAAAAGATGTGTCTCCATCACATAAAGTAGTTGCAAAGTGAAAGTTGAAGGTACAGTAAATGTTTTATAAAACAAAAGTTTCAATATTTCTTAATTTGTACAGGATGTCTGATATAGTACATTATCTACATAATTACATAGTCATATTTATCAGTATATTAAACCAGAAAGCCAGTTGGGCTTATTGTGATTCCTTGCCAATTGTGATTATAATCCCAAGCTTACGTCATTGTTCATTAAATTGATCAGCAAGGTTCTTTCGCTGACTGTGGACCTACCTACTAAATATGTTAACTTACCATGTTTACAAGCCATTTTTAGAAAAAATCAAGCCCCGCCCCCTGATAAATGTGTATAATATCACATTGAACATACAACATCATGTACCCGCTATCTACCAACACCTTCACACAAAGTATGATTCAATTCTGAAAATATTTACATTTGACCCTGTGACCTCATTATTGTTCATGAGATCAGCACCAAAATCAAATCAAAATGTCATTTGGAAACAGGCTACAGGTCATCTTCGTCTGTAGGTCTTTTTCGACTGTTACCTCGAACTGATTTCATGGCTTTGCTACCAGCAACCATTAAAGAAAATGTATTATGGCCAAAATGCTCCACTGTGGGATTGTCATTATTTGCACCACACCCTCTCTGCTTGGAAAAGTATTCCTCTAAAGGATCCTGGGAAAATTTCTCACTCAAGACATATTCAACATCTGGAAGTTGGAGGAGTTCCTTGGCTAGACTCACAAAGGATTTAACTGTAAATAAAACAACAACGTATCACTATTAAACATATGATAATACGTAATAGGGGTACTTGTGGATTTGTATCGGCTCTATAAGCTTAATTGCTCTGATGGATATTTACCACTAACTTTACTATTGACTTACAGGGTTATAGTCATGAGAATAATAACACCTCATGTTCAGCTTGAGTGATATGCCAAACTTATTTGCAAGATTCGCTGCTTGAACCTCCTAGTTGCTATGATGATGGAGTAAAGAAGTCAAGATCTAAAAGTTGAACTCCATCACAAAAACATTCCAGGACTGGCAACCACATAGCAGAAATGAGTTTTGATCCCTGCACTCCTAATATAATAAAAATATAAAACATGACTTGACTGTAATTAAATACCTGTAATTTAATGTCCAGTATATGTTTCTCTGCTTAAAAACAGCCTGTATCGTTCCTTCTTTGGGATATCTTCTGGATTTTGTGACTCATGATACCACTCACTGAGAAATCCAAGGAAGTTGCTCTCGAGCCACTGTGCTTTTTACGTGACCCGCCATGCGGGATACAAAACGTCACGGCCAAACGGCACTACCGAACCATCCCATACTGACAAAACGAAACTCAGGTCAAGCGAGCCAAAAACATAATCCCGCCGACCTGCAGAGACAAAACGCCCAACCCCCCCACTCAAACATTCAAAAAACTACAAAAGGACGACCCGCACGCAGCGAAACGAAAACCCCCTCCCCAGCACGCCAGCGTCCAAAAAAGGCAGCCCCAGATAAACGGCGAAAATCGCCTTCAATTTTAAGGCGAATGTCAGACTTCACCGCCTCCAGGACTGCCTGCCAACTGGCAAATTTCCCCCTGAAAACCACATTACATCTATTCCGCCAAACATGTTTTTTTACAATAGAGCAAACAAAAATAATGCGGTGCAACACCGCAACCGAACAAACTGGAGGGTCTACCCCATATAAAATAAAGCTCTCGAGCCACTGTAAGTGAAAAAAGATTGCTTTAAGTAATTGCCCCAAATCTGTCTCTATAAGGTATGTCAAAGTGTGTTAGTAAACTAAAGAGGTATTTCATGTGACATCAAAGGTGCTTGCACAGGTGTTTTATACAGCTCTTCTATATTATTATGATTTAAGAAAATCAATCGAGAAAATCAAAAACCTGATTTCTGTACTATCAGTCGACTTATACATTTGGTTATCAGTAACAGAACCTACAATTGTTGTGCTTTATTGAAGTGCATATTGAGGTAAATATGGATCCATTAACCTGATTGTTTTTTAAATTAATTTTCAGTAATGTTCGTTCATCTCCATGTGTATACTTTTGCAGTTTGCCCTTCAAAACAAGTCACATAGTTGGTAGAATACCACAATGACAAGAGATTAAGATGCCCATAGTACTGATGAAAATAAGTAGCAAATTTAACACTTCTATTAAGATGATATACCTGAAATCTTTCATCATCAACTGTTCTGTAGGGGGCAAGTCTGGGGTTTCTGCTACGAATGTGCTGAGTGCAGTCGAACCATTCATTCATCTTCCTGATGAAAAAGACTGTTGAGGACATCTCATCATTGCCCATGCATTCAACTGCATTAGCAACCGTGCTGCTTAAAACCTGCAATGATATAGTGATAACAGTAAGGTCGGTAACAAAATTTTGCACGAAATGTACAAAGTCTGCAAATATAACAATACATAATACATTAAAATTAGGGTGTAATAACTATTTAATTGTCCAAATTTGAGGCTCATCATATTCTCCATATCAATTGTTTTTAAGGTCATTCATGAGCTGAGTGGAGGAAACATTCTCAGAAATGGAAGTCACTTCCTGAGCCTGAATTAGACTGATAAGCAAACGCTTGAAGGAAAATTAAAATGGAATAACTTACAAAATTTTAACTGTAATTCAAAGGGAAATAATTTTTTAACAACTATGACCCGAGTAATAATGTGGTAATTATGAATACATGTGAGTATTTGCATAATGTTGTTCTGTACCTGTGCTGCCAAGTATACACGCATTCTCAAAGATGGTGTGAGATTGATGTGCTCATTTGTCAAATTGTACACAAGCCGCAACCCAGGTGATGGTGCATTCAGTTGCTGGTCCCAGTTTTGTAGAGCAAGTAAGTGATGCCATTGTATGTCCTTTCCCCTGAACTGTGAAGAGATAAAAAAAAATTGAAATGAAAGTGTAAACTTTATGTTCATTATACACAAAAGATTCAAACAATTGAGCACGTTCACAAACTGAACAAATTATCTAGTTTCAGAGGGTAACGTTTTTGGATAATTTCAAAATCTGTTGACTATTTTAGCCAGTTGAGAAAACGTCAATTCCATCAAAGCCATTAGATTTGTGCATACCCCCAATTACCATGATGCAAGTACATGAGAACAAAAGGACCCCTGGATTGGAGGTCAGTCGACTCATACCTCCATGATCCACTGCAGATTTATGACCCATTATGTACTCATTTTTACAGCATGATTTTCTCCCTAACTGCATGAAATCTCACAGTGAAAATGGCAGACAGTTATCATGGTATTACTGTTAAATATTGAGCTTCTTGTTATGTCAAAAAGTAAAGTAGTTATTTATAAATATTTTCTGGACACTTCAACACTTCGAATCAGCAGAATTTTTTCTTTGGGGGAGGGGGGGGGGGGGGTGGGGTGCGTGGGGGAACCAAAAACAACAGTTTAAAGTATCAGAAGTGTGGCTAAAACTGTATCATGTGTAAGTAATGAATTCCTGCAAGTCATATTTGGCGGATCAATTAAACTATTATTAATATTTATTTCAATCATGTAAATGACTAAAATATATACTCACTCTCAAATGTGTAGACTTTTGGTTGCTGCCAGAATTCTCCCAATTGTTGCGAGTGGTTTTGAGAAGGTGTGGCACATCACAGAAAAAATATATCCTATCACCATCACTGAAAGGATTACAAGTAAAATATGTAAGTCCATCATTTGACGATGCTTGATGGAGCTTGAAAAACTTACGATTTGGGGAGGCACCGTCACCTATAATGGCTCTTACATGTAGGTCCAGCAGTTCCAAATGACGCACACATTCCCACACGATGGGGTACAAATCGTCTCCACTTAAATCCTTTGTCGCAAAGTAAGCAACTGGTGCTTTGAAACTGTCAAATACACTCCTTACCATCAATACCAGTACATGCGAAGCTAGAGGGAGGATCTTTGCACCTATGTTGCCACTGAGTCTTGCTTCAAAGTCTTTTAAAAAATTGTTGATAGAACCAGTGTCAGAAAATCCTATAAGTGTTCCAGATGAGGCAGAAAACACTAGTCCTGATTTTATTTTCATTTCATCCATGACAAGGGTGATATTCTCTTTCTTGTCACGAGCTGGGGAGGGATAAAAAGCCACTTTGCCGGATCAAATTGTATGCTGAAGGCGATTTGGCATGAAGGGACAAACACCATTTAATGATCTCTGGATGCCACTTCCATCGGTTTGCAGGTTTTCTCAGATTTGCTTTTTGCTGTTCCCATAGCAGAAACTGCGGACTTCCTGGTTGCACAAGTTTTTTATGTGATCTTCTTGAGAAATAAACAGATCCTTAATAAGCTCACCACTCTCACTCTGTAAACTGACACCTTCCACTCGAAAAACATCTATAATTCGCTGTTCAAGAACATGACTTTACTTCGCAAAGTTTCTGGCTTCTTTTTCAGTAGTTTAAGTTGATTTTTTTTTGTGGGGGCTTGACAACAAGTCATTACGAGTATGACAAGCCAGATTTAAGTTCCTTTTTGGGTTCCTCAACCTACTACGCTTAGCAAATAAATCATTTCGATACTGTGCACAGATATCACACCTTTGACTGGATGATTGGGAAATTGTTTTGAATGAGTTACCATCTTCAGTGAAAAATTGTTCTGTCAGAAAATCATCACCACGAAGCTTGCTGAAATCATCATTGTTAAATATATCTCCATTTCCGTCACAAAAAGACAACTGCTGCACGAATGTCAAAAGTAATTCAACGCTCATCTTGAAGTTTTTGTGGAATATCATGATTCAACCGAGATACATCACATATTTTGTGTCCCCTAACATCAAGCTCCCACTCACTTTCTTCGTTGACACAAACACGTTTAAGAATACAAGTCCCAGGCTTGTTGATAGTTACCAAAATACAACTTTTCTGAAACATCCATGAATCAAATCCAAATTGTTTACATTTGTTCAAGATTATGCCATGGTCTTCAGTGTTGACACACGATCTTTCACTTATCTGTTCCTTGTAAATGTCACATGGATCTGAATGAGCTTCAAACTGATAATAAGTAATGTTTAATGGTGTTAGCTTCCTTTTATTGTAATTGTTTTTCCATCGTTGAAGCTTCAAAAAACAGCAATGACAAAGAAAGTCGGGAAAAATTCATTATTGTCCTGACGAACATTAATCCCAGTGGCTTTCAAAACCAAATCTGAACACTTGAGCTTATGTTTGGGTGCTCTGTCACTGGGAATCGCTTTGTCACTTCCACAAAGACGACAATGTTTCTTCAGTTTCTCCATATGATTAGCCTTTGATCTGGAAAAAAAGAGAAAAACAAATCAAAAATTAAATCTAAGCCAGTCTTTCTACTACAGTAAAATGTTAAGAGTTTAAGGGCTTACCAACCCCTACCCTCATTCATAAATGAGCATATGCCTGGTGAAAATGGATGCTGAAATAAAATACCACAAAAATACTGGGGCATGTTGGCCACACAAAACCAATGGACCTGGTCCTGAAGAATTAACCAACATTATGGCCTAATAATGTCCCTGCTTCTAGTATCCTTAGCATTTACAAATATAGGCCTACAGTACTGTATATAATTTTTCTCACTGTTCGTGACCAACCATGGGCGCACATTATCATAGAATTTTTGCTGTATTACTTTAGTTTAGGCTTAAGATCCAGAAATATTGAAACTTCATTCCTTAAGTTACATTAATTTACTGAAAATTAGTGATTAAATAACTCTTTAAATACGCAAATAGGTCAAACAATGGTTGGAGGTAATAATAAATATCCTCCATTGATACATGTAAAAAAGTAAATGCTAAGCAATTCCGCGAAACTCCAAAACGACAATAACACGGAGTATTGAATACAGTTCAACTGCATATAACGAAAATGCATATAACATGAAGTTAGACATATACCAATATACCTATAATATCGAAACGAATATATCAATTGATTTCGGAGTTGTTTTAGGAAACATATTTTGCGATGATAATGAACCGCACATCCGTTTCGAAGAAATATACCCACGCAATGTGAACTGCGCATACACTTTGAACTTTGCCTTCATGCATATTCATATGCTGCTTTGCAGCGCCGTCTATGGTAGGCCATACGGGAAATAATTGCTGATTTAATGTCCGTACGAATTAAAATTATTACCGGTATTAATTCTATTTAATACCGGCATTAATTCTCAGCCAATCACCATGCAGCTTCATATGCCGGTATTAAATAGAATAAATACGGGCATTAAATATAATT
>KN883846.1:48896-63764 GCA_000934455.1 Apostichopus parvimensis
ATGCCGTGAGGGTCACTAACCACGGTCCCATCAGTAGCGCGCACAGATGGGACGCGTCTGTCACCCGCCGATGAGCTAACGGACTGGTTCTACAAATGTAAAACTCTGCCGGAGTCCTCCGGATCTCATTGACTCGAGCGGCCCTGGCACCTTGCCCGCAGTCGCTTCCGCTATACCGGACACGATGGTCGCTAGCGGATCAATGTTGACGAGGAGCTAAGAACTCTGCTCGCTCGAAGGAAAAGGTGAACGCTGCTAGGGGCCTGAAAAGACCCGTATTGGGAAAAAAGTAATGACACCAGACACCTTATCCCTCGTCACCCTTAATGTGAATGGGATGAGGGGTACCCCCAAAAGGCGGCGGATTTTACAGTTCTGCAAGTTGCTCCAAGTGGATGTGATCCTTTTGCAGGAGACCCACATATCTTGTGAGAGTAATGTTCATCGCTGGTCCTTGGAGTGGGGGGGGGGGAGGTCTTTATGCCTCCTTTGGATCAGGGGCATCTTGCGGGACTGTAATTTTGGTCTCCCCAAAACTATGTGATTGTGTGGGGAGAAGTGGGAAAAGTGGAGAAAGACCATGATGGTCGGGTGGTGTGCATATGTGACAGGTATGAATTATGCCCCCTACAAAAAAAATTGAACTTGTCATTTTCCAAGTTGCAGTATCCTTGCTATTGATACGACTGCATTGTCAGAAGTTAGCAGATTCCAATCTGTCAGTTTGTTTACTGCGGGGCTGGGCACGCTGCTGGTTGAGAATACAGCAACGCCATATTGTTCTCAAACATAAAGATTTGTCTGTCTACTCTCTCCCCTCCAGGTATGTACATAATGTATTGATTTTACCTTAAATGATTACAAACGATAAATGACTCCTCAGCGGTCATTCTTTGATTACTTAAAGCAGGCTTGTTGCCATATTTACAATGATTATAAAGTTAGTTTTCTTCATAGTTACGGCCAGGCCGTTGGCTTACGTTGACCATACGTCCATGTGATAGTATATTATGTTAGCAAGGCTGTACTGTTAATACAGAGTCTATTAGCGTAGGTTTGACAGCTGTAGGCATGGTCTGTATTATAATGTGTGTTAGGTAGCAGTTGCTCTAGGTTTTATGCATTTGTGTAACATTACGTAGTGCATGGGGTAGCGTGGTTAGCAAATGAATAGGGTTAAATGATCCAAATTATATAAGGAGCCTCACCTCAAGGAGTGATCATATAGTTCATCATTATGCTGTTAATTGAGTTTAATGTTATTATGTAAAAGGACACTCATTCACTTATTTGTCCAACTGTTCAATAACAGACAGGTCAATACCTACATTATTTACATTATCAGAGGCATAGGGTCTCTACTGTATATGTCAAGTGTAACAGTTTAAAGCAGTCTCTATAAGTTTGGGGCTGATTTAACAGTTTCAGGGTTAATGTTAATGTTATGTGTACGGAGAATACAGCAACGCCATATTGTTCTCAAACATAAAGATTTGTCTGTCTACTCTCTCCCCTCCAGGGGACGGTAACACATACACTTAGGCTCACGCGGGGTCAGTTTGTAGTGTGCAATGTTTATGCCCCCAACCGGCCAGCATGTAGGAAAGATTTCTTCACGGTCATGCCATCCTTTGTACCGGGTAGGGCAAATTGTATCCTTGGAGGGGGACTTCAACTGTGTCCCTCACTTTGCTTTAGATAGACGTTCGAGGAAAGAGTCCCCCAATTGTACCACCGGCATGATTGAGCTAGGCTTGTTTGTCAAGCACCGAGATCTTGTGGATGTTTGGAGGTCCCAAAATACCCAGGTGGTTGCTTGTACGTGGCATAGACCAGATGGATCAGTTTGATCCAGACTGGACAGGTTTTATGCCCCGCGGAAGTTTCCTCGATCTCGGTGTTCGATTATTTCATGTCCTTTGTCTGATCATGACGCAGTTGTTTTGCGCTTGCAGCTGCCGGAGTCCTTCATGTGGTAAAGCGACTTTGGCGGATGAACACGGAAATTGTCATAGAGCAAAATTTCAAGGAGCAATTTGTCGAGAAGTACAGAGGATGGCAGTCCCTCAAGCCTGCTTTTCCCAATGCGTTAGTCTGGTGGGACGAGGTCAAGTCCCTCATCAAGCAGTTCGCAATCAGGTATTGTGTTGAGAGAGCTCACCAACGGAGATTCAAGTTCCATTCCCTGTGCAATAGACTAAGGGATGGTTCTTCATCGTCTAATCTGCATGCACTTGGGGTGTTTCTCGATAAGAAACTGCACAGAGCCCGGGTGCGTGCCAGAATCCAATTTGTTGACGCGGACGAGAAGCCCACTATTCGTTTTTACCGGGACGACACCAAGTCTGTGGTTGACCGCAGAATCAGGGCAGTGCGTCATCCTGGTGGGGTCGTCGTCGAGAGCCCGCAGGCAGTCCTAGGGGTAGTTCGGTCGTTCTTTTCGAACCTGTACTCCAGGGCTGCTGTTAGCGAGCATCTCCAGGAAGACTTGTTGTCTGGTATAGACAAGGCACCCCCTCACAGTAAAAACGATAGCTTGGGTTCGAATCTCTCCCGATGGCCTCCCTGCTGAGTTCTATAGGACCTTCTGGGAGGGGACCTGAGATACGTGTTCGCTACCGCTTTCCAGTTGAATTTCATGAGCTAAACACAGCGGGTTGGAAATATTGTTCTCCTCCCAAAGTCGGGTGACCATTTGGTCAAAAATAGGCGTCCAATAACGCTGTTAAATCTGGACTACAAAATCCTGGCCAAAGCAAATCGCTTAGCAGATGTGATGCCGGATATTGTAGGTCCTCTCCAGACTTGTGCTGTGCGAGGCAAGTGTATTAAACATAACCTCTGGTTGATGAGAGACTTGATCGAGTTTGTGATTTGCCATGTGCACTGGTCTCTTTGGACCAGGAGGTCTTTGACATGGTAGATCACGACTTTCTGTTCAGAACCTTAGAGTCCTTCGGATGGAACCCAGTGTTTATTCGTTGGGTCTCGTTACTTTATAAGGATGTCACGAGCAAGGTCACTGTTAACGGTTTAACTTCTGGTCCCTTCCCGGTGCGAAGGGAAGTCCGTCAGGGTTGTCCCCTCTCCCCGTTGTTGTATGTTCTCTTCAGCGAAACGCTGAGTACCTCGCTGGACAGATGCTTGGGTTTTCGACCCTTCAATGTGCCGGGTGGGGCTAATGTTATGCAGTATGCCGATGACGTCACTTGTATTGTGTCGGACCTCGCCTCCTTGAAGCCTTTATCCAAGGTTTTGGCCACCTTCCAAGAGGCTACTGGTGCCAGACTGAACAAGACCAAAGGGCTGCGTTTAGGAGGTTGGCGCGGCCAATCCCTCCCGTTCGATGCTACTTGGTCAGATGTCATGATCAAGGTAAATGGCATCTGGGTAGGTTATGGTGCCCCGGAGGCCACCACTTGGGCCGAGAAGGCTGATCAGGTGGAGGCAAGGCTCGACACATTCAGTCACAGGTGGCTCTCCCTCCCTGGGAAGGTTACGGTTGTTAATAGGTTTATTGTTCCTCTCCTTTGGTATCCTGGTACGGTGATCGCCGCACCGGATCATGCCTTGGTGCGATTGGAGAGGATCATTTTTTATTTCATTTGGGGAAAGCGCAAACCAAACCTTGTCAAAAGGACCGTTCTGTATAAGACCCTCTTGAGCGTTGGACTTGGTTTGGTTCACCTACCATCTAAACTGCGCTTTCTCCTTTTGAAAGGTGTTTTCGTTGCGTTTGAGAATCCTTCGTTTCCCTTTGCCTTTTTTGTTAGGTTCTGGGGGGGGGGGGCTATCTTTTTCGCCACCACTGGCCCGGATCCTTTTCCAATAGCCGGCCAAAGGCGACACGCCCTTCTGGTGTGTATATTCAGATAAGTGACTCACTTCGTAGAATCAAAGAGGGTGGGCCAGATGTTCTGCTGAACGTGGCCCCCTCTGTGTTAAACCCACCATTGTTTCGTTCAATGCTCGCGCCTGTGTACCCGTCGGCTTCCCAAACCGCCATCCCTTCAGATGTGTGGCGGTCACTGGACAGCCGTCTCCGGGACTTGGCGTGGACGATTGCACATGGGGTCCTCATCACTAACCATTTTCGCCTAGTCTGGTGGCGATTAGGTGATTGGATTTGTCCCCGTGTGGGCTGTAAAGCCATCGAGACTATGCAACACCTTTTGCTGGAGTGTCCCTTTGTCCGGTTGGTGTGGGAATGGTTTCACGCCTTCGTTATTGGTATTGGTTGCACACAGTGGGCCATTAGTAGTGATTCTGTTTTGTATGGTGTGTTGCCCCCTGTGTGCCCAACCTTAGTTAGGGATCTGCTGTTGTTGTTTGCCGCTGTCATCAGGAGACACATCTGGAACAGCAGATGCCGCCTAGTTTTCGATGGGGACGTCTGGAAGGCCGAGGCTGTTGTCACCCTCGTGCAAAGTGACATTAAGTTGCGCATGGAGGCGGATCATGCACGACTTCCCGACACTGCCTTTCGTAGACGCTGGCGCAAGCCTGTCGTCTAATATCGGGACGGCGTTCCCCGGATGAAATTTGGAGTGAGTTAGTTGTTAGGTGTGGGGGGTTTGTGTGGTCGTTACATAAAGTTGGTTGGTGGTGGATTTTCTGTTTGTGGTTTGGAGTTGGCCTTTTGGGGCTGGTTTGTAGTGATTTATTGTTTTGGTTCTCTTGTTCTCTTGGTTCTATTGTTTGTGGGTTTCAGTTACAGTTTTGGGGGTTGTTATACAGACTGGGATTGTTTTGTTGACCTTTGGTCCGTGTCCGTTTTCTTAGCACGTAAAAAGCACACTCTTATTAATGTATAAACAAACCCCACACCCCCCCCCCCTTCTGTTATGACAGTGTTTTTCTACAGATCGATGATGGATGTATTATTGTCATTCAACCAAGTTTCCGTAACGCCCAAGATCGAGAATTTGTTATTAAGTAATGAGATGAAAGTGGGTAATATTATCCAATATTTTTTTAAGGCTCCGACTATTCATATGGAATATGGTAAGACCATTACTAGGGGGTAAATGTTATAATACTCACAGGAAATATGATCCCTTGTATCTATTTTGTTTTTTGTTGTATCCATGAATACAAGAAAGAGTATGATGACGATCGTTGTGAAAATTATTTAGGTTTTGTTTGTTTGTTCCTTGTCTTTAGGGTAGGACCTCTTAGCGTTGTTTTTATTTCACTAAGAATTTCTGTTTACCCTTTTCACAGTAGTCCAAGACCTATCACTGGATAGAGTTCGTTTGAGTTTAGCTCCTTAATTAGGTTGTTCTGCCGTTTCTCTCCTTGCGTTCGTGTCAGCATGGTGAGTGGTGGTTTCTGCCCTTTGTCGTCTCTTTTTTGTTTTGTTAAGATCCTGGGGATCGTGAAGCTTTTTGGTTGTTGATGCTGCGTTTATTTTATCTACAGAGCACTGCTCGGCTGTCTTTCCAGGCGTTTCCTCTCTGCTATCGCTGTTTCTGTTGTTTGGTGATGAAGTATTATCTGTAGAGCATCGATCAGTGTTCTTACCAGAATTATCGTCTTTGCTGTCATTTGTTTTGTCATGAATTGAATGCACCTTCCGTATTCTCGCTTTCCATGTCATCGTAATCCCTGTCATTCTGTTTAATATCTCTTCGATCCTCTCTGTCGTTCTCGTCGTCCTCGTCGTCCTCGTCCGACTCTTTCAGTTCTGGACAATTGAAGCCTTTTGTGACCTTACAACGTTACAGCATTGAACGGTTGGACAGTGACTTGCAGTGTGTCCGTTATCGCCACACTGTCTGCACTTATAGTATGGACAATCCCTCATAATGTGGGTTGGTAGGGGTTTTTCTGTTTGTGGTTTGGAGTTGGCTTTTTGGGGCTGGTTTGTAGTGATTTATTGTTTTGGTTCTGTTGGCCTTTGGGTCCGTGTCCTTTTCACGTCACGTTAAACGCTACGTTATATACATATGTGGGTTAGTGAGAGATTTCTGTTTGTGGGTTTCAGTTGGGGTTTTGGGGATTGTTATACAGACTGGGATTGTTTTTGTTGGCTTTTGTTGACCTTTGGTCCGTGTCCGTTCTCTTTGCACGTAAAATGCACACATAATGTGATCTTTGCATAGACAAAGGTTGCATACACGGATTTCTCCATTGTGCTTTAGCCTTAAGTGGTTGTTATCAATAGTGATTGCATACGGAAGACTTGTCTTATTGACTGGCATTTATAATCTTACAAAGCGTATTCAGTTTTCGATGTTAGGGTAGTTTTCCTAAAATTTGTGTGTCAATGTGGTTTTGATGTGACAGCCGTATTCCTCCAATTTACTTGACAGTTTGTCATTACCGATGTATGTTGGAACATTGAAAAAGCTCAGTCATTATGTGTTTTTGTTATTTACCCCGGTTTCTTCTAGCATGTCTGCGTGACTTCCATTTTTCATGGTTATCATCCATTGTCCTCCAATTTTGACACAACCAAGAATATAATTACGGCCAATATCTTCCGTTTATAGCGCTTATGACTTCTTGAGCATTAAATGAATCGAAAATTCTAACAGTTTCCCTTCTTACTCCTACGCTACTTTCCAGGGTTATCTCTTCTATCCGTATGTTTCGCGGAATCCATACTATCAATATTGTCAGAATCTTAGACGCCAAACGACGCGGAGTCCTGTATACTTATAGGCTCAATGAGCTCTTTAGGGGTATCCCTATTCTGTGTAAAACGGAGGCCAGTTGAATTATGTATATTTTTGCTGCGAAAATAGACAAAATTAATATTTTGCGACGGAGAAAGAAAATACGTCTGGTCTGCTGCTTCTATACTCAATATATTAATAAATACTCAATATATGAATAAAATAATGGTGACCTATTGTAATAAAAGCATATAGCTGCATTGCCTTTAATGCACAATGCACTGCATCAATGATCCCGCGTGGTTATAACGTTATTCAGGCCTAACCAGGGTGAAAGACGCACAATAAAATTTCTGATTTAACCACGGTCACTATAGCTGTAAGAGTGATACAAACAGCAATATCGAGTTCTTCCTTATTCCATGAAATTCTCCCTCATGTATCCTTGTTGCAAAGCAGCTTTTATTTTCTCTGAACGCCCAAATTTGTTTTTCGTATGGATACCGTAGGTTAATAGGAATTGCGTACTGTCCCGTTGCGCGGTCCATCTCCTTAGCTCATTTTGTTTACTGTTTCTATTGTTATTCAATGATCTTTTCCGTTATACATATTCACAAGATTCCCATCAGTGGGAGGACTGTATTTAAGTCAGATATTTTATGCGCTTTTCGAGAATCGTTTGAGTTGAAACTTTACAGTTAGCTTGTTTTAACTTCATTGTTACAGTATCCTAGCATTGAAGAAATCTCCAGAATCAACGCAAATTGCTGCATTACAGGTTGTTTTCAATGGTTCGGCAGTATTTCTAAAGCAGATTGTGTGCAGAGTTATCTTCACATTGAGTAATCGTAGTGTTTTTCGTTTCTTCGTTTCTTCAAGTGTGGTGGAGTGTGTGAATGACTTGGATCTGTTTATTACGCGTCATGGGTCATTACATTCCCTATGGCGTTTATTATTAGTTGTTCATGTACAGTGGTTGTAAAAGTTGTATGAGTGGAGTGTTGTAGTGTAATGATAAAGCAGTGCTGTATGTGTCTTGGCAGTGTGGTCGATGATGAGTACAAAATTCATCCTTCGCGCGTAACACTCTTATCTATATATATCTGTAACATGAGGTGATTCTTCTACTTTGGAGTTTTGGATTGGATTACGTCTTACTTATTTCTTACCTGCTCTCAACAGACAAATAAAACAATAATGTTGTGGAATTATAACTATTGTCATGGTACAATCAGCAATATTACATTGATGAAATGGTGTTCACATGGTTTTGTGACTAATGTAGGTTAACATACCACACATGAGGTTCACCAAAGCTGTACTTTGTAGCCATCACGTTTCAGACTTGAGCTATGGTGACCACAAATAATCGTTCGCATCTACAAATTTCTATATAGGGTTGTCTTACCAATCCAGGTGGCTTTACACATACCACAATGGCACAGGCTTATTAATAGAAGTTAACATGTTTTCAAGGTTTTTTAAACTCCTAAATGCAGGCCCGTAGCCAGAGTAAGCGGTTGGGGGGGCATATAAATGCAGGATTGCCCTAGGGGACGGGAATCCCCCTCTCCTTTCACAAATTGTTGCTTATCTAAGGGTGCATAGATGCCAATTATGCAATCTCTTCCACTTGCTTTCTCTACATTTGTATTCTATGTTTCTGTTTGTATGCAACCTTACCTTATTTCTTCATTGAGCTGGGAGGGAAAAAAAACATATCTGCATTTTCTGCAGATGCCAATTGTATAAAATATTCAAATGTACTGAAGCGAACCGCGGATGGCGGGGAAATTACCGAATTTAGGGTCCTTCGCTTCGAACTCACAAGTTATAAATGAGGATGCAAGAGTGTTCTTGCGTTGAAACAACGGTTGACAATTTATTACAAACTCTACAATATGAAATGGAAATATACATATGAACAAATGGCTTGATGAACTTTACTATCTCATTTAAAATCTATCCTAACTCGTGGAAAAAGCTATACTCAATCTATGAAAAATGCACAGAACCTGGTGTATGCTCAATCTGTGACATATTAATAACATTTCCACACAAATACAATACTCAATACAATAATGTATAAAGTGTTTAAAGAACAATGTAAAATGAACATAATGAAATAATCTGCATAAATAATACAATATGTTTGCCAACAGGCGAGGACTTCTGGCACCTTCGTAATGGTCAGGGCAACACATGCCAGCTGCAACACTTTTCACCTAAACTGTTCCTAGACAGCAGGAATTTTCACCTCCTCAACCCACAAACTATCCAGAATGGCTAAGATTAAAGGACAAGCTCTGAGACAACTCTTTAGTAACAACAGTAACAATAATGTTGAAAATACAAAATACGAATACGCTCTTTACACTGCGAGCAGTACAATACTAAAATACAGGTACAATAAAATACACTTAAAGAGGTTATGAAATGTAAAAACAATAATTTATCATCGTATTCTGTACACTCGTAGCTTTCAAATGATATCAAATTTGTGTCAAACGTAGCTAGCATCCCCGAGATATAAACGATGAAAAACTCGAGGGTTAATAACAATTTCCCAAAAATTGTTGTATATATGGTAATGAGACGTGACGTCAGTCGAGGAACCCAGCTCACTTCCGGGACGCTATGTTTACATCAAGTGCATAAACAACATAACACTTTTGCAGTGCTCTGTAAACTGTAGTCATTGAGATTTGGAGTTTTCTTTTTAAGTCAATTTATCTCGTAACTGCTAATTGTGCCGAACCGATGTGTAGTTGGAGGTTGCTCCAAGACAAGTAAAGACGGAGTTCACCTGCACGCATTTCCAAAAGACGAGAGAAATCGAAGAATTTGGACACGATTCGTTCAAAACACTCGGTCCGATTTTAAACACGCAACAAAAACATCTGTTATATGCAGTGGCCACTTCTCGGAGGATTGCTACGATCCATCATTCCAAATTAAGGAAAGCCTCGGGATTAAATGCAAAAGAACGATATTGCCTGGATAATATCCCACAATCAAGGTTGCATCTAGTGGAGCGAGCGAAGACAAGAATACCGTAGGCAAAACAGTGGAAGAGCCTAACGTTACGGGTCCTAGTAGTAGTACTAGTACTACTGGATCAACGTCTGGGCAGAAACGGACTCTAGGATTGAGGGTCAAATCAACTCCTCAGGATGAGCCAGGACTGACAAAACGTCAAAGTATTAGCTCAGAGAGACGGTCACAGACGAATGTGAGTATAATCAACAGTTCAAACTGTTATCAAAGTGATCCAATATGGCCAAGCCTCCAATATACACTAAGCTAGCCTAAGCCTATCCAGCACGTTACTCTAGTGCAAGTGCTGTGTAGCCAAGCCTTACTTAGCCTTGACGTGGCATAATGCAAATACTAGGCGAAGTAAGGGACCATCATGAGGAGTGTTTCACCATCTGACTTGAGTGGGCCTATTCGACAAGCAAAGTTTGTATACCAATTAGCATCGACTAAGCCTATGATAAATCGATATATTGATAAATCGATGCATTGCTAAATGTGATATGTGTCAAGCCTAGGTGCGGTAGGCAACTGACTGTAACCAAAGTAACATGTTTTCAACCTTTCCGCCGCCATGGCGAAGAGAATCGAAACGAAACCTATGGCGGAAAGGCATGGCGGTATGTACATATGGCAGAATGGCATTAGATCCGTAGTGGGAATATCACATGCATCATTAATTATGTTCTAGTTTTTGTCTTTCATTTCATAGATGGTTGAAGAAATAGTGGCAGCATATGACAGGGAAAATGAAGTCTGTCAGACACCAGATGAACTTTTATCGGAAGTAACTTAAGAAGAGGTGAGTTCTACATAAAATAAAATATGCCTGAGTGGTTGATCCTTCTATAAATGCTAACTTTGTTACATCCTATTTGTAGAAATACTGTCATTAGTGCAATTTTTTTTTAGTTTTGTATGTGTTTCTGTTTTTTCATACACCTGCACTCATCTGATGTTATCTTGATAAAAAGTATTGGTTCTAATGCAGTACCATGGTTTCACTTCCTAATTTTATTCACATATGATAGGGCATGATTAGTTATGAGAAAGAGCTTATTCCAATGGATTCTACTGTGCCAGTGACACTCTGAGATGTATCTTGCCTAAACTGAGTATGGGATAAGTAATGTTGTCAGCACTATCAGTTACAAAGGTATTACCGTTTATTATAAGACCATTTTTGTGGTTTAAAAACCATTCAGTGTTAATACATGTTTAGTTCATTGAGCCAAAGCAGTATTGTAGGTGGTTTGTGCCAGGTAGTACATACAGTATTAATGCAAAATGACACTTTTGATTGATCAATGCTGTACTTTACATCCTCCTCCCACACAATAGGTGGAATCATCCTCATCTACAAAGTCAGCACAGACTATCTTGACAGTTCTTCCAGAAAAGGCAAAGAAGAGGTCAAGAAGAATACAATGCTACCCAACAGGCTTACCAAAAGGTAGTATACATTGTAAAACACTTGTTTCTCAATTACCAGCACAGTTTGACTTTTTATAGCAAAGGGAATGTGATTGCACACTCAGTCTTTTGTCTTGCATATCTTGAATATAAAGTGTATATAATTTCCTTTTTAATGAACAAGTAGTCATTACTGTGTTGGCTTCAAAAGCCAAGACTAGCAATTGATTAGAAACTTGACTGCTAATGCTCCACCAATTCTGATCGAAAACACAAATAGTAAATAGCAGAGGGGTAAAGCAAAAAGTTGCATATTAGATTTGTTTATGGCATTTTACTAATTCAGTTTCTGCATTAGTATAAAAAGTTATTGTAATTATTAGGTAAAGCTTGCTTGAAGGTTAGGTCATTTGTGTTAATAAAGCAAATTACACTTGTTTTATTCACTCAATTTTTGTATGTGACAGTCAAAACAGGCAAGCCAATAGTACATATAAACAACACGCATTTTTTTCAGTTGTTATGGACAGCATTCAAATACACATGTATCAGGCATACAAAGATGGGTTTTGTGGTTTTAACAATCATTTTGTTTTACTTTGTGGAAGTTTGTAGGGAAATGGTGCTTTAATGAGAGTTGTTCACACAACAGATTTCAGGAAAGCCGTGCAGTTTTATTAAGAGAAGCAGAGGTACAATGTTCTCTGTTGCCTTCACCTGAAGAGGACATACTTGCACCTAAGCCAGTGGAAGATGATACAGCAGAGCTCGTTGAAGAGGAATCTGATGGTGAAAAGGAAGATTATGTACCTTCTGACCACACTCCATCATCTGACTCTCAGACAGATAGGTAATTTTCAAACACATTTGTTCAGTGAACTAGTCATTTCCATTTATCTTGTCTGTATAACAAGAATTGACTGAACATGTATCTCATGTAATTTTCCATGGAGATTCTGTGTGTTCAGGAACTTGTGGTCACTTTTGGTCATTGTGTTAGCACAAAAAGCTTCTCTTAGTGCATTTATATTTACATATTTGGGAAAGGTCTTTAGAAATTTATGTTTGGAACTATGATAATTACCATTCATACAGCAGTGATCAATGGTTGAGTACTATATTGGTAATATATATCTCCTTGCTTTTGGTTTGTATGAGGTGTTCTAGATTCAGCTTTGGTCCAAAGTTAGTTGGGTCATTTCACAGAACCACTGAAAGGTGCTTCTACATTGATTTGAAAGTGTAACAGAGTTTTCTGGAATTGGTTTTGCAACAAAATGACAATGAATTGTCAAAAAAAATGTTATCTGCAATTGTTGCTGTGGTTTAATTTATATAGGTCTTGTTTATTCTCTCCTTTTCCAGTAGTGACACAGAAGGTCGAAAGACGGTTTTGGAGGAAGACAAGTTTATAGTGTTTGGTACATGTGTTATGCGCTATCGACCGATTAGCGCCATCGATCGATAGCGCTGCGCTAGCTATGGATCCGTCGTTAGCGCAAGCATCGGTAGATCGCGCAGGTATCGATCGATGGCGCAGGCAGATCGACGGATTGTATGTGTATTTTTTATAATGAAAATGTTTTTTTTTAAATTTCAGGATGACACCAAGTGCTGTTTAAAGGGACACCTCACCGATCTTCTAAAAATTGCCCGTTTAATTACCATTTTCTATGTTAATATTTGTGATAAATTCAATAAAATTTTATCAATTGATAGTCATACTGTAACGTTGACCAGTGTCTCCCGAAGTCCAGCTGCTTGAACTAATAAAAATCTTTAACACATAAAGACAAAAATCGGAGAAGAGGTTGATGACTGGTTCATCTCTTACTTATTGATGTATTCAGTCGATTTTTGATTCACTGGCATATGAATTTACCACAGATTACGGCATTGATAGACTTTACAGAGACTTTACAGAGAGATAAACAGTTAATAGAAATGGTACAGGAATTGTCTGCACACTTAAGCGGTAACGCAGTTACGCACTTAGGAAGTTACGCAGTTCACCCCAAAGATACCCGATTTTATCTTTCCTAAGACAAACAATTAAACCTAGAAGTCATGCCAAGCACATGATCGTGTGATAGAACATATATACTATGGAACGCGAAAAGGACCACAACATATGATGATGTTAATGATGATCTCATTTTATACGATCATGTACCAAACATATACGATCGTGTACTAAAAGTATACGATCATGTTCTAAACATATACGATCATGTACTACAAACGTACGATGCACATCAAAACAAATACGATAATGTACTAATAATGTTATGTCAAAAAAAAGTGGCGTCTGCATACGCGTATTTCTATTCATATGTGGCGTATGCATACGAGTATGATTATTCAGTGTAAACTCATTTAAGAATACTAGGGGCGGGGCTTCGGTATCAACTTTGATATTTCTAGGGGTACGGTACTTTGTAATCAACGGGTAGCATACCGGATATTCATACGCGTATTCAAACGACAATAATGGATATTCATACGCCACTTTTTTGTAACTTGCGCTTTTTCATCATCATCACAAGTTTTCAGTACATGATCGTATATGTTTTGATGTACATCTTACGTTTTTAGTCCATCATCGCATGTTTTGATGTACATCTTAGTTTTTAAGTACATCATCGTATATGTTTAGTACATGATCGTAAGTTTTTTAGTACATGAACGTATAAAATTAGATCATCATTAACATCATCATATGTTGTGGTCCTTTTCGCTTTCCATAATATACCAGTTAAGTGGTAGCAACTTACAGAAAACAGGCGGTTCTCTCAGTTCTTTCTCTGTCAGGGGCCAATCTCGGAATACCTCGTGAGCGTGGTGAGCTCAAACTAATTAAACAATCTGCGCTACCACTAACAAGGGGAAACATCTCCAAACTCGGGTGCTGATTCAACAAAGTTTACAAACAAACAGGGGTAAGATTTTCATTGGCTGTCCCCACCTGCAACGCGCAACACACATTTTTTGGGGAGAGATACAATTACAGACTTCTGGGGGCCATCGACGGGCAGAACTGAGGGAACGCTCAATCCTATGACGATAACATTACACTAACAAATTACTTAGAGGGTTATATTTCCGTTACACTACAATGACAAATTATGAGTTCCAATAAATTGGTTGTATCATGGAGATAGCCTAAATCCTAAATCTGCAAAATTACTGATGTGATTGGGCCAACAGTGACTATCGACCTCATATAGGCTAGTACTGATATATATACTGATATATTTTCGTAAAAATGGAAAAAGAGCCAGCTTTTCGAGAACACATGCAGGAGACCGTCGACCGTCAAGCTGCTTCAACAAAGAGCCCAGTCATCAGCGCGGAGAAGTACGATGCCATAAAATCTGATCTTCTTGATCCAAGCATCAAGGTGGACTCGCACTTCCGACATTGGATCAAAACACGGAATTTTCAGATTGTCGACCTTCCTGGTCTTGGTCTTAATCAAGTTCTGGTCATCCCAAACGAGCAGAAGATACAGAAGATGCGAGTTGTCCATGCTGACAACGTGTTCGATGTCGTAAAGGGTACAAGAAAGTGATGGACTACGTGCAGCGCCACTACTTCGGTGTGACACGAGGTTTCATCCAAGAATTTTGTAAACAATGTCCAGTGTGGCCAGCTGAGTAAACCGCAAGTTACAAGACCTCATCTTCGGCCTATCATCCAAACATATTTCTTGGAAAGAGTTCAAGTCGACCTCATTGATATGCGACATTCGCCGGACGAAGACTACAACTACATCGGCCACTTCATGGACCACTTCTCC
>KN883846.1:77513-89724 GCA_000934455.1 Apostichopus parvimensis
ACCAGAAAAGTATCCACTTAATTATTTCTGATTCCTTTACTCATCTCACATATATTATTTCGATACTCTATATTTACTGTTTTTGATACCATCTTTATTTATCCCATAATGTACAAAATGTAAAAAAATGGAATGTAGCAAATAAACTTGAGACTTGGCAATAAAATAATAGCATACAAGATACATGTGACCTTTTCCATTTTTGAAATTTATTCAATGCTGTTTTGAAACCTGGCTACAAGTTGTTTTATGAACACTCAGCTCAGTAAATACAAACAAATGCTAATTGAGAACTGGGTAGCGGAAGCCAGCAAACTCTGCAGCTGGGAAGGAATGTCTGATTTGTTGCACTGCACACGCTGGAAGTACTACCCTCACATGTCTGCCAAGAAATCCCCAACACCATCTCACAAATTGTCTGTAGGCTGTGTACCGATATTGACTGAAAAAGAATACAAAACCAAATATTAATGTGACAATCATAATTTGCAATGTGTTTTTCAATGGTTAAACTGATATTATTATGATCATTATTATTGTAATGACTTCCCCAATAATTCTAACCAATATGGAAGGGTAATAACACGGCAAATGATTGTATGTTATTGGCATGCGATGTAATAACCAATGCACGCCTATATGATATGCACATTAACATGCACATTAACAAGTCGTTACAGCCCACCAAATCAAATTTGGCTCCTATGCCTATGATGACAATGATAGGACACATATTACTCCTTAAAGTTATTGTGTGCGATTGGTAAATTCTAAGTTTGAGATCCACAAGTTGGACCAGTTACAAATCTGCACTGGCACTTGATGACACCTATCGGGCATGAAACTTCCATCACTGTACTGGTTAACTTGACAATTAAACAATCTGTCTCTCAAAACAGTACTGAGCAGTACTCATTCATTCATTTCATCTCCATGTCTTTCTCCATACTGAGGGTAAAATAAACAAAACATTAAATGACAAAAAACAAGTTGCACATTTGGAATGAGTGTGAGGTTAGTGGGATGCTACGGTGATATACTATGTAAATTGCATTGGACACAATAGCCTAAATGCATATAGACTAGCCAACAATTTGAACAAGTACAAATATAACTTACCTGCCAACAATAAAATGTGTGCCTTGTACGAAAAGTCCCTGTCCTGTAACTGTGAATCCATCTCAGTTTCATCATTGCTGTCAATTGCCAGCCATTGTACCATCTATGGTTTATTAGGAACAAAGTCAAGTTCATGCTCCAGGTGAAAGTTCTTAATGTGATTAACATTTACAATTTCACGTTCCTGATTCTAAGGGTACCTAATGTATGCATAAGAAAAGGCCATTATGTTTGCTAGTCGACGATAGCTTTCCTAAAATCACGCGGCTAAATATTGGTGTTAACTTCAGTATAACTAGGCTAGGCCCCTATGAGCTAGGCAACTATAACGTTAGGATATGTCTAACGTTAGTAAATGTACCATGTAGTATACCTAGTAGGGAACCGGTTTGTTAGGCCTAGCCTATACTAAAGTCCTAGGCCACTATATATAAAGTTTCAGTTGAATTAAAATATTTATGATTAAAAGCACGTTTACAATCAATAATACCGTAACAAGTATGTGTCAATAATATAAAGATACTGCAAGATCACAAAGGAGGGAACTTAGCCGCGGTAATAATTATAAATTGTTGGTAAAATCGGTTACAAATGCGATTCTGCGAAGCTTCTGTTGGCGTATGTGGTTTGCGGTTTCTGAATTTAGAAATTTAGCGCTAACGCCAAAAATATCAAAGTTTAAATTTAGTCGGATCATACCATTTTGCACTAGGAAGGCATTTTGCCTACCAATTGTTCAAATCGCCGAACACAGTATAACATAATTTGTTCAAATTGATTAAATAGTAAATATTTCATATTTGTTATCATTGCGGTACAAAAGTTTAATCGTTTAATCATAACTGTGATAAATATGACAAAGATTTATTGTACATCCCTCATAAGTTGGCTAATTTAGCATTTGAAAAATATTACGATATGGTTACTGCTTACGAACTTACAGTATAATATTCTCGATAATTACGCCAAAAATATAAGCATCTTCTGTATGTTTCATCTCAATCTTTCATTCTAGTCTGGTCGGCTATAAGTTTAGTATTTTTCTTGTTTCTTCGAGAAGTTATTTCATGTACGTGCAGTTTTGTAAATACAACATTTATCTCAACTTTTATTCAACTGTAATACAGTTGTGTTGCGTCGTATTGACATTGTTTGGACATTAGTACGATACATGTATATATACTGCTAAACGTGTAACCCTAGCTTACTCGGTGGTACGGGAGGTCGTTAACTTTAATGTTAGATATCTTAAACATACACCGTGCATATTTTTGAATTACAGGCCCTTTAATGTACCAAACGAACTTCGTTGCACTCATACTAGCCTAATAGGCTAGGCTGGTCTCGGTATGTACAAGAAATATTGACAAGTTCGAATCTTGGATATTGCTGTAGGCCCTAGACAAATGGATACACATCGAGAGAGGAAAAGGAACAATGTTTCTGTTAGACCTAAGAAAAAATATAAAGCTTACTTTGAACCTCAAAATTCTACTGATGAAGAACCAACCATTCCTCGGACAACTCTTGGGTTGGGCCTGTGCAAACCAGTGAAACGTAGTTGAACCCCAGCTGGGTCAGTTCACCAGCCAACATAGTTCACACCCAGTTGTGCCAGTACAACAGCAGTGAAACGTAGTTCAACCCCAACAGTTCACCAGTCAACACCAGTCAACACCAGTCACAAGTTCACCAGTGAACATAGTTCAAACCCAGTTGGGCTAGTGCAAAAATCAGTGAAGCCCAGCTGGATCAGTTCAAACATAAGTTAAAATTCAGTTCGGCCTGAACAAACCCAGTTGTTGAACATTGTGTAAACCCAGTTGAACCTAGCTCATGCACAGCATAGTCCAGTCCTGTTGGGACCCAGTTAAACACAGTTTAAAACCAGTTAAACATAGTAGGCCCTAGTAGAACCTACTTGATTTTTTAACTGGTTCTACTGCAATTTCTATCAGGAGCAGAGACAGTGATAGGACAATCATTAGTGTCGTGATCCTGAGCACAAAGGGCACAACGGTATTCACTTGACAGCGATGGCAACGCCTAACGTTAAATCTATCGTATACAATGCAAGAATTCAAGCATATCATTACTCTGTTACCCTTATTTGCAATAAATTTCCTCATCGTATTAGACACGTTAACAACAGCTTGCAACACATGTTGGTTGTTCCTCAGTGGTTTCATTGCGAAAACATTAAAATGATCATTTCGTGCAGATATATGAACAAAGTTTCGAATGTATTCATTTTGTATGTGAACATTATCAATTAGCTCATTAGGTGAATAATCTATTGATAAACCTACAGTGGGTATCGCCCACTTAGGGAGGTCAGAGTTTACACCAGGACAAGCATCTTCCACATGTGCCTTAAGGTTATACTGTACCTCCACTGAGGGACATACCAACACTTTGTCACCATTTTTGTTCACAAACGAAGTAGATAAAGGGATATTGTTGATGACAACGGTTTTTTACAATTTATGAAGATGAGACTGTTGATCCTCGTGTTTCTTAACAACAAGTACTGATTTCATGCTTTCCATTTTACCTCGGTTGAACCATGGTTTATCAGATTCAGTATTGTGAACCAAAGGTGGACCAGTCGGTGTGGGAAGCGCTTTAACATCCAATACATCAGAGGTAAGTGAGAATATTCGCCCCCCCCCCCCTCCAAATTAGACAATCGATCATCAGTTGTAGGCCCAGTAGTTTCCTTTGTTTCGTACGAAGTTAAACAGCAATGACATATGAAAACAAAAGGCCTTTGACATGGTGGATCGCGTTTTTTTAATCAATGTATTTGAGACGTTTAAGTTGCACCCAAATTTTGGTAAATGGATTTTTTTTTTGTCTCCATTACTTTATGTTTTGTTTAGCGAGTCCCTCTCTCGTCTTTTGGAAAGGGACTCCAAACTTGTTCCATTCGTTGTGCCGAGGGTGCCAAAGTGAAATGCGTTCAATATGCAGATGACCGTCACATGTGTTGTTTCGAGTCTGGGCTCCTTTCGTGCCCTCTTGCAGGATTTATCTATCTTTGAGAGAGCTACCGGGGCGAAGTTGAATCCGGAAAAGACAAAGGGCCTTCGCCTTGGTAGCTGGAGATACAGAGACTTAGCATTCGGTGCATCGTGGTCGGATCAGAATATCAAAATTAATGGTATTATGGTTCGGCTACGATGCACCTTGTGATGTCATCTGGAGGGCTGAGGGTTTTGAGAGCAGGCTCGAAACCTTTGGCACCGTAATTAATCGTTTTGTTTCGCCCATCTTGTGGTACCCGGGCGCGGTGTATCCAATTCCGCGTCGCGTCCTGGTGCGGTTGGAGAGCGATATTTTCATTCATTTCGTCGGGTGGTATACAGAGCTTGTCAATAGGGCGGTATTGTACCAAAAACTGGAGAAGGGGAACTAGGGGTGGTTCATCTGGGAAGTAAATTAACTTTTTTGTTATTTAAGCAATTGTTTGTAGCGTAACTGATCCAGGGTTGCCTTGTTCATATTTTGTAGGTTTTTTGGGGCGGAGAACCGCATAGTAGTACAACAAGCAGGGTGGTGCGTGTCATTTGCTCCGCTCCTATTGAGTTGCCCCCTGTTGACCTGTCACGGCCGGCCCTCGTTCACAGTAGCTTGCGGGATAGGGCCTTGAATGCAATTTTTGTACAGGGACGTCATCCTGCCGAAGTATGACGTTCGGTGCATTCAAGGCTGAATGGTTGCAGGCTCCGTGATCTTGCATGGAGAATTGGTGACCAATGTGAAAAGGTATCTGAAAAGGTATCACTGGCGGATTGGGTGATGGACTGTGCCCGAGGACCGGCTGTGACAGCTTAGAGAGTACTGCCCATGTTTTTTGGCATTGTTCCTTTGTTTTAAGCTTGTGGGAGTGGTTTCAGACCTGGACCGACCGTTGTAACGGGAGACCGTTCCTGGTCGGTAGGACAGGGCTTTGTTTTATATATGTTAGATCCTCCAGTTTGTTCTGTTGTGAAAAAACTTGTTTGGAGGAATAGATGTGATGTTGCTTTCAGAGGGAAATTTGCCAGTTGGCAGGGAGTCCTGGAGGCGGTGAAGTCTGACATTCGCCTTGAAAGCGATTTTAGCCGTTTATCTGGGGCTGCCTTTTTTGGACGGTGGTGTGCTGGGGTGGGGTGTTTCGTTTCGCTGCGTGCTGGGTCGTCCTTTTGTAGTTTTTTTCATGTTTGAGTGGGTGGTTGGGCGTTTTGTCTCTGCAGGTCGGTGGGCGTATGTACTTTTTTGGCTCGCTTGACCGGAGTTTCGTTTGGAAGAATGGGATGGTTCGGTAGTGCCGTTTGGCCGTGACGTTTTGTATCCCGCATGGCGGGTCACGTAAAAAGCACTGCCAAGTGGCCATCATGGCAGACAAGTGGTTATCAAGTAAAGGTGTGAATTTCTAGTGCAAATAGTATAACGTGTCAGACGAAAATAATTGTTAGTAATGAAATTAAAATCCTACTAGTGATGCCCATTAGCCCATCTGTTTAAATCACCTTTGAATTTGTCCAACGGTTCACTTGAATTGTTGCTCTTTTGGGCTGATCTGACATTTATTTCAAATATGTCATGTTTCATTTTAATTATTACAATCATTGCAAATTTAATACAATTCTAATTTGCTAACATTGCTCCAGACTAACAGCCAATTATCAAATTTTGCTTGAAATATTGCCAAATGGACAATATTTGTTATAAACAGGTTAGGAGTAATGAAATGTGATTCTTACCATACAATGATTTCAAACATCTGTGTCATGTTCCCTGTTTGCTGAATTATATGGCGCAGATATCGATGAAATGGCCAGTGAGTGATCCTGGAAAATGACTCCAATTATAAAATGCATGTCCACATTAAACTTTGATAGATTACTTTTAAAAGACCAGGCATACTGATGACACAATAGACAAATAGAATGATATGTGTCATGACTGTCATACATTACGGTATGACCAGTGTCTCTGTATTGAATTTAGGAACACAAAGATTAAATATGTTGTCGGTATGAACCTAACAACGCACAATGATAAATATGAAATAAATTTGTATTTTACTACATGCTTCAGTAAGGGATAAGTTAAAACCCACTAGCTAATATTATTATTACAATATTTCTATAGCGCCATGACTAAAAAGATATTCTATGGCGATTTACAAAACATATAGCTAAACACATGTATATACAAAAAGAAGTAAGCAATACGAAGACAAGATACAAATAACAACTAGGCAAGACAAAAGACAACCAAAGAGACAGGCAAGAGACTTAACCAAATGCTTCGGTAAAAAGATGTGTCTTAAGGGATTTCTTGAAAGTAGGGAAAGACACCTGATCCCGAACGTACGAATGCAAGTCATTCCATAGTTTGGGCCCACACACAGCGAAAGCCCGGCTACCAAATTTGGTGCGCGTGGTGGGAATATATAACGAGTGGGAAGAAATGCTCCTGATGCTGTATGGGGAGACACGAGTAATCAACATGGTATGGAGATAATCTGGAGCCTGTTTATGGATACATTTCAGATTCGATGGGCTATGGGAAGCCAATGCAAGCTCCGCAAACACTCACTAGCACTATCGTACTTTCTCTTGTTGAGAATTCATTGGGCAGCCTGGTTTTGGATGGATTCAAGTGGTAGTAATGACGTGTAAGGAAGACCCATTAAAAGAGCATTGCAGTAATCAAGGTGCGAGATGACAAGACCGAGAATTACCGATTTACAACTCTCATAGTTGAGGAACTTACGTATCCTTCTGATTTTATTTAGATTGCAGCTGGCAACCCGAAGTCTACTAGTAATATGGGACTTAAGGGACATATTTGAGTCCAGGCGGACGCCCAATAATGTTACATGCTCAGCTACATTAATCTGACAGTCCCCCACAAGAATCGAATTAGTGGTCGTTTTATCATTGTAATATTGAGAGTTGAAAACGATAGCCTCGGTCTTCGCATCATTCATTTGAAGTTTGTTCTGAGACATCCACGTTTTTACCTCACCCATAGTATCATTGAAACCGCAGCGGTCTCATCCCTGGTGTCCCCAGATTTAAAATGGGTGTAGAAAGAGTGGTCATCAGCATAACCAACTATGTTGAGGTGATTACGATTACAAATAAACGTGGTAATGGACTCAGCCATGGTACTGGAATAGCAATTGAAAAGAACAGGACCCGCCACAGACCCTTGGGGAACAATTACATTCCAGCTGCAATGGTATGACTTAAAGTCAGACTACCATGTAGATACATTGGAAGACACAACTCCCATGATTGCAGATGCTGTAAAAAATTATTTGTTCTCACCTGGAACCAATGTGAATCATCCACAATAATATGGATGTCATAACCCCCAAACCTCAAGAAATTTGCTCATCACACATTTACAATGTAAACATCAACATCACAACTTTTTGTTCAGGATAGATTTCACTTGGTATCAAATATATCTGTTACAAACTGTTTATAAAAAGATGTTTGGTTGAATCTTGAAAACAATGTCTCTGCACCGGCTGTGCTGTAAACTCAGCTACAGTAACATGGTCGATATTGCTTACGATATTTTGGCTTTGCGTATAGGGATTCAAAGACCGTGTCACAAGTTACTATGATACACCTATATATAGTTTGGCACAGAGAAATATCCTAGTCTGAACTTTGTACTTGATGATTGCTATTGTTACTCACAGCTCTGCTTTCTCTTCATATCAATGGAAGTTGTGGGGCACGATGTACAGAGCTAATCATTAAAGGAATGTTTACCTGTAGAAAAGAGGTAAAATGCGGAAGGTTATTGCACTGTGATTTCCCATTCAACTGAGGTAGTCATGACAGGAATGCTTCCATGTAGATTACAGGTCAAAACGCACGAGTCAAACTGATTTGTACATTCAGTGAACTATCACTATTTGATGAATGTAAACATTGCATCACTGATCTTATTCTTTAAAAGTGCATATGGTTCATGAAGATAACAGAGGTTCACACTTTTTACAAGGCAGAGTTTATTTATCTGCACTCAAAGAGTCCTTATGAAGCTGGAAGCCTAGCAGAACTCACGTTGTATTGCTAAGCCTTTAACTGACATAAAATAAGGCTTCTTGGTAGTTAACATGGCAACAACCTTGTCTTGCTTGAGCTTCTCAGCATTTACGACCTTGGATACATGTGGTAATGAATTTACCTAACCTGGAAGCTAATCAGATTTATTACCAAACACCATTATAAACAATAAGTAGAACAACAAATACCAATCTAGCTTTTCAGAACATAAAATCTGCACACCAATGTAATATGGCTTGGCATGGACCTCGTGGGATCGAGGGTCTGAGTCAGGTCCAATTAAGCAGCATTGTTTATTGTCTTTTTCTTAGATTTGGGTGCCTGTATTATCCTAACCAATGTAGCATGCTAGCTAGTAGTACTTGTTCCACTTCCAATAATCACCACTGACATTGAAATTTAGTTTTAACATAGCTCTGAATTTAAAAGTAATGCATGTGTATAATGCTAAAGTAGAAAAGTATTCAGCCAATAAAATTTTGAAATTAAATTAGGTCGTTTATTAAGGGTACACGTTGTCAGTCCGACAATAAAATACACGTTTTTAGTCCGAAAAAACGAGTTTTCACTCCCGACACGTTTTCAGTCCGAAAATAAAATACACGTTTTTAGTCATAAAAAAACAGATTTCAGTTCGACACGTTTCATTACGAAAATGAAATACATGTTTTTAGTCCGAAAAACGAGTTTTCAGTCCGATACGTTTTCAGTCCGAAAATAAATTACACGTTGTATACTGTTGACCTATACACAAAACACAAATTATTGTAATGAAATAAATATAAATATCTATTTCCCGATCCTATGATCCTATTATTTTTCTTCAATAATCTATAATGTAAATCACCTGAACCACCTACCAAAGTTTCCTCACGGATAAGTTTAGCTTGTTTTGTAAACTTTTCTGGTTAATTTGTTGTTATAGTAATATTCTCACACCCCAATGTGCGTAGTCGGAAATGTTTCATGTGCGATGTTCTGAGGTGAGGTGTCCGCTTTCGTCTGGACAAAAACTACAATTAACATGCATTCTGGTGAGGAATAGAGCAGTGTTTCGTCTAAAAGTCCCCCACTATATTGGCTAAAAGTAATAACGTCATTTCAAATAATCCCTGGGCTCAACCCATGCAACAACAAGGATAATTAAGTGACTACGCACCATCCATGACATCCTACGACCGAACAAGAACGCAACCGTGCGTGGTGATCACTTGCCGAAATGTCCCTAACTCCCCACCTCGCATTCCAGAGTTGTTTATTGGTGATACTATGGCATTAAAACTGCTTTCATTCCCCACCTGAAAACGTGTATCTCATTTTGGGACTGAAAACGTGTACTTTATATTCGGACTGAAAAGGGATATGTTAATTCCAAACGAAAAAAATGTGAGGAAGACAAAGTTGTTTTAGAAGTTGACCGGCACTCTTGAAATGCTGCTTCGAACAAAGTCCCAGCTTTCCCAAGATGCCACTATGAAAACTTACCAGTGTAGTTAACGGTGAGGTATGGGAAAGGGCTTCCTATCGACATGGCATCGTTCTAGAAGCAAGGAATAACTTTATAGTGAAACTCTGTCAGTAAATTAATAATTTCCATGTCCATAGTTAATGCCGAATAGGACTTTGTAATGTTATACACGATTAAAAACAACTTCTACCAGTAGGGTAAAGCCGTGTTATTTGGACCCCCTAATTACAAATCCCCACAAAAACTCAGATGAGCGCAACCAACTGCTCCCAGCAGCAGTATTGGGAGAGTAACGGAACACTCTATTTGTAGGAGAGTAGATACAGCCCTTATAGTATCTCTGTGGAAGGTATATATAACGAAAGAAAGTTGCGGAAGTGGTTCAATTTACACGACACATGTGTAATTTCAACCACCCTGATGTATAAAATGAACCACCTGGTGTGTAAAATTAACCACCCGGCGTGTAAAATGATCCGACCCGCTACTCATAAAAATATTGCTGCGAAATTTTTCTCAAATCATCTCGAATGTATGAAATGATTAAATACTACTATTAGTTTAATATTTTCGCCACTTTATTATGAAGGCCTAGAAAAATGGAACAGTGAATATATGCAAATGTTGCGAGCATAGAAATGTTCCACGAATTAACAGGTGTCATGTGCAAACCGGATTGACTAAATGGATGGGCCATCACAGTTGTCACAGTAATAGAACTGCGGCCCAGTCCTCGTCAGTTCATTCTCCGCATACCAAGCATACGTAAACTTCAACTAGACGATTGGTGGAGGTGGAACCAGACTTCTGTTGCTGCATCACCTTTTTTCCAGAGGGTGCCTTCTTTCCTCCCTTCTTTTCCTTCGAGCTTGCTGAAGTCCCTGATGACCTTCGTGCGCCAGTTTCAACACATGCATTTGGAGTGATTTCGGTATCACGACCCGTGATCCGCGTAGTAAGATGTCCTTGTTCGCGGTTAGCTCATCACGTATGTAATAAAACTTGCGAATCGTAGAATGCTCCTCTTCCGAACATTCGCTGCCATGTATTATCAACGACTGCGCTACTGACTTTACACAAAATTGCATCCGACTTTGATGCCTCTCGAATTCCCTTAAGAGTCATCGCTTTTGGCACCGAATGTTCCATTATGAAGTTAACATATTCCTCTGCAGCTTGGGTTATGCCAATTGAATTGTCAGTGCTCCCTTCTGGTATGGGATGACGTGACATATAGTCCGCAGGATTGTCCTTACCAGGTTTGTACTCCAATTTGAAATTGTAATCTTGCAGTCGCAAATTCCACCGTTCTAACCGTGCTGGTGGGTTAGATTTCGGATTGTTTATGATGGATTCCAAGGGCTTGTAAGTATAGCCGAAAATGTTCACATGCCCAGACAACGGCTAATGCCTCTCGTTCAGTTTGAGAGTAGCGTTGTTGAACCGGAGAAGAACGCTCGACTGGCATATGCAACAACACGTGCTTGAGCATGTGAATGATTGCGCTGTGTTAGAATGCAAGTCCTACAGGACTTGCATCCACGATTTATTCCGTATGGTTTCCTTCATCGAAATATGACATCACTGTATCACTTGTGAGATTAGATTTCAAGGTTTCGAGGGCATTTTGATGCTTTTGCTCCCATTTGAAAACTACATCCTTATGAATTAACTCACGCAATGGCTCAGTTGTATTTGCGTAATTCGAGATGAACCGCGCACAGTAGTTAGTCATTCCAAGCAAACTTCGCTCACATTTGTGGGTGGTGTGGCTTCTTGAATAGCAGACACCCTTTTGGATCCGGCGAAATACCATTAGCTGTAAACACGTATCCAAAGAACTGTAATGAATCCTTACTAAACTCACATTTTTGCTTGTTTAAAGTAAGACCTTTTTACTTAGGCGTTGAAATATGAGCCGCTAGTCATTTCTCGTGCTCTTGTGGGGTTTTACCGAAAACTAAAATATCATCGCTGATATTCATAACACCAGGAATGCCTTCGAGGGTTTGACTGATACATTCTGGAATAACTCTGCCGCTGATAATATTCCGAAACTTAGACGCTTGTATCGGCGAAGGCCAACATGGGTCGAAAATGTGGTAATGTTTCTCGACTCATGTTCAAGCTCTAGCTGTTGATATCCCGCATTAAGATCTAACTTGGAGAAGACGCTTGATCCGTTGAGATCATGGATCAATTCGTCTACTGTGGGGGTGACATTGTGCTTTTTACGTGCTAAGAAAAAACGGACACGGACCAAAGGTCAACAAAACCAAAAACAAACCCAGTCTGCAAAACAACAACTGAAACCCATCAATCTCTCACTAACGCAGCGTTTAACGTGACGCGAAAAGGACACGACCCGAAAGGCCAACAGAAGCAAAACAAAAAACACTACAAACATGCCCCAAAAAGCCAACCCCAAACCACAACGAGAAAAATTCAACCAACCTATATTATGTAACGACCACACAGCAACCACACCTACCAACTAACTCACTCCAAATTTCATCCGGGGAACGCCGTCCCGATAGTAGAC